>BSBK01006163.1:615000-771732 GCA_027943335.1 Chamaecyparis obtusa
TTTCTTATCCTCAGGTAGTAAATTATTCAGTATGCTAATTGATTCCACAAATAAAGGATTCCTCATTACTTGTTTTTGTTTGGCTTTCTCCATAGCCAATACACTTATCTTCATTAGATCTTCTTCTCCCCATGAGTCTAAGATTGCTATATCAGGGGTCAAACTTAACAACAATGATATTGTGGACTTATGAGTAAGAAGTGTACTTTGACTTACATCCATAATCTCACTCTTTTCCTTTACTAGGATCTCAACAGAAGGCTCTTCTTTAGGTTCATCTTCCTTCTCTTCTTCTTGTCCTGTTAAGTCTTCAACTTGGACTTATTCTTGTTGGATAGGTGATTCTTCACCACATAGAATCTTAGCTTCTTCAGTACTCACAAAGGCTTCTCCAAACTTATCTAGATCTTTATTTGTTGTCGCCATGGATATTTCAACATTATCAATCACAATAGTTTCATCTTTTGTCTCCATTACTTCAGTAGATACTGTCACTTTGGGCATAGAATCTTGTGGACCTGTCATAGGTGCATTAGGGATCTCAGATTCTTTTTCTTTCTCAGAGGGAACTTGGGTTGTAGGCGCAGTAGGAGGGTACATGTGTCTTTCCAAAAACACTTTTTCAAATGCCTTCTTTATCTCCTTCATAACTAACTCATAATATTTGTTCATTATTTGCAAAGTTCTAATTTTTCTTAGATGTGGATTTACCAAATCTAACAGTAATATTTTCTCTTCCAGTGAACAAATAGGGAGGTTGTCATCCATTGTCTTTTCTCTTATTCTCATATCTTCTTCTATAGCTTTTCTTTTCAAAGAGTCAAGTATATTCCATACTAGATTAGGAATGACTGTCTTAAGTTCCAAAACTAACTTTTTGAACTTAATCATATGCTTGATAATCATAGAATGAATTTTTGACTTGTCAATTTCATGATATCTATCATAGAATTTTGCAATTTGATTTATCCTTCCTTCATCAACAAATCTAGTTCTCAATACTTCCAAATTTGGTCTGAATCCTACCTCAGGAGGTTCTTGAGTGTTCTTTCCTTTTCTTTTGGTTGTCCTTGAGGATGGGTGGCTTGTGCTAGTCTGCTTCTTCCTTCTAGACATCTTGTTGGAGATTTGTCAACGGGCCAGTACTGACTGTATGTTTGTCATTGATGACAACATATGGAAAGTAGCATGCGTGGAAGTCTTATGAAGTAAGCTTTTAGTATATGTAGTATGGACATGATATCAGCATGATATCATGGGGACATAGGTTAACTATTAGTACAGATAGTTATATAGCAGTTGGTGTCAGTAGTGTTCCTGACAGAGTAACAGACAATGTTCTGTGTATGGTTGTCCGTATAGTTATCATGGAGTCTTGCACACTTAGATATATGTTGAAGACATGTTAGTGATGTTTTAGTTATGGATGCATAGTTTGATGATGAATGCAAGTGAAGTTATGCAGTCGCTATTCGCCAGTAGCAATTTCTCATGTTTGTTCAGAAGAGTCGACAAAGATTTTATTGGTTCTTGAGTTACACCTATCTTGAGGGTATGGGCCCTTGGAGTTAAGCTTGGAGAAGTGTTATTGATGTTTAGTTAAGAGTGCATGAGTTAATTAAGCTTATAGAGAAAGTTCCAATTTTTTTGGTAGAGCTGACAGTGTGTAGCGTGCGTCTACATTTATTTTATTAGACAAGTCCCAGATTGAATTGCATGCATAATAGAGTTGACATAATGTTTTTTGGAATTTATTATGGTTTCTCTAATATGATTTCAAGGTGGTTCTAATAGGCTGACTTGATTATATCATTTGGAGTAAAGATATTTATAGGCAGTCATTTGTGATTGCTGAAGTGTGGTTCATGGTTGATTAAACAGAGCAGAGTAGAGTGTGCGAAGTGTTGAGCCATTAGAAGAAGGTCTATGTGACTAGGTAAAGTACTTGTGCTATTCATTGGAACTGATCTAGATAGCAGGTGAAAGCACAGTTCACCAAGATCTAGATATAGTGTGTATCTATTATTCAAAAGGTTGTAGCCTTCACCCATTTGAGCAGTGAACTCTCGGACAGTGCATCCTCTCCCCTAACAGGGACAATTGTAAAAGAGTCCTAACAAGCTCTGACCCTTGACCAGGTCTCCTATACTTAATATATTGTAAAGCTACTCCTAACAAGGTAAAGGATATTCTAACAAGGATCATTATACACTAGTACATAATATTAGTGGGTATCAAGTCCCACTGGGGTTTTTACCTATTTGGGTTTCCCCGTAACCAAAATATTGGTGTTGTGTTCAAGTTTTCTTTCATTATGTTTATGCTTTATGTTTAAGTATACTTAATTGGATAAAGAATTGAATCTTGTAGATAAATGATTCACCCCCCCCTCTCAGTTATCTCTTGAGACTATTCCTAACAATTGGTATTAGAGCCAAGTGCCTCGGAGAGAAATTTTAACAGCTTGAGGTTGATTAGATGACATACTTTAGAAAAGAAAGTCCTAAGTTCGATGGAGAGAATTATCTTGATTGGAAGAACAAGATGGTAACCCATTTGTAGTGCATTTCTTTTGAAGTTTTTAATGTAACCATCAAAGAAGCCAAGATTCCTACGTTAGAAGACCTTGGAAAATATGATGCTACTGACACACAAAATGAATTGTTTCATCATAATGCTATTGCTAAAGAATCCCTTATGAACGCCCTATCTGATGGTGAATTTTCAGAAGTAAAAAAGGTAGATATAGACCACAAAATATGGAAGCACCTTGAAGACACATTTGAAGGAGACAAACAAGAAAAGGATGCACACAGAAAAACATGGAAGAAAAGATACAATGCATTAGAGATGCTTCCTGAAGAAAACATCAGAGCTTACAATCAGAGGATTAATGAAGCAGTTGCTGGAATCAGAAACAATGGTGGAGAGATATTAGAGGAGGACATTATGGATAAAGTGATGACTACTCTTACTCTAGAATATGAAAGAAAGATCAACATCCTTGATGAGACCATGCAGCTTACATCAAATTTCAAGAGAGAGACCTTGATCAGCAAGATCTCAGCTTTTGAGACTTCAAGATTGAAGACAGAACCAAAGAGTGAGACAACTTTCAAAGCAACAGTTTGTGGTAAGAAATCTACAAACACTACTGGTAATTTTGATAATGATGATGAATATAAAAATCAAGATGAGTGTATTGCTATGATTGGCAAAAGAGAAAAGAAAGGAAAAGGAAAATATGAAGGTCAATTACCATTTAAGTGCTTTTCATGTAATAAGATTGGTCACTTTGCATCTAAGTATCCCACTAGAGCTAGAAAGTTCAAAAAGGATTACAAGCCTAAGTATTCTAAGGAATGCTACTATGTTGGAGATGGAGTTTCAGATAAAGAATCTAGTGAAGAAGAAATTGGATTCATTGCTATTGTAGACAAAATGAATAGTAAGTCAGTTCCTAAAGATGAGAAAGTAAATCAAGAGCTATCATTGATTTCCCAAGGAGATATAAGGATAGACTGGATTATAGACAGTGGTTGTTCACATCACATGATAGGTGATAAAGATAGGTTTGTTCATTTGGACAAATACAATGGAGGTATGGTCAAATTTGGAGACAACACTCCTAAACCTATAGTTGGTAGAGGAGCCATCACTTTGGATGGAAAGAAGAGTACTGATGATGTTCTTTATGTTGATGGTTTGAAATATAACCTTCTCAGTGTTGGATAGTTACTTGGAAAAGGCTATCAGTTGGAGTTCAAAGATGAAAAATGCATCATTAACAAAAAAGATGGTGTTATGATTGCATCAGGCACAAAGACTAGAGGTAATGTTTTTCAACTTAATTCAGAAGCAAGTTGTTTTGTTGCTAAAGTTGATGATAGTTGGTTATGGCATAAAAGACTATGTCATATCAATTTTGATAACATAGCAAAGATAAGAAATGTAAAGGTAGTAAGAGATCTACCTAGCATAGCAAAGCCAGTTGATACTATATGCAAGGAATGTGTGATGAGGAAGCATGTGAGAAATTCATTCAGGAGCAAGCAGAATTCAACAAAGAACAAGTTGGATCTGATTCATATAGACCTATGTGGTCCAACTCAAACAAGATCATACTATGGTGAAAGGTATTTCATTTTGTTTTTTGATGATTATACTAGGATGATGTGGGTTGTGTTATTAAAAGATAAGTTAGAATCTTTTGAGAAGTTCAAAATATTCAAAGCTAAGGTTGAGAATGAATCTGGACTAAAGATAAAATGTTTGAGATCAGATAGAGGAGGAGAATTCACCTCTGATAGATTTTATGAGTACTGTGAAGAACATTTCATAAAGAGATAGTTAAGTGCACCTAGAACCCCTCACCAGAATGGAATTGTAGAAAGAAGGAATAGGATCATCCTTGATATAGCGTGCACCATTATAATAGAAGGAAAAGTTGCACACACCTATTGGAGAGATGCGATCAATACAACAGTCTATACCATCAATAGAATTCAATTAAGGCCTGGTGCTGACAAAACACCTTATGAGCTATGGTTTGGTAATGTTCCCATAGTAAAATACTTTAGAATCTTTGGAAGCAAGTGCTACATCAAGAGGGATGAAGCAGTAGGCAAGTTTGATGCAAGAAGTGATGAAGGTATTTTTCTTGGTTACTCTACTAAAAGTAAAGCTTATAGATGTTTCAATTTAAGATTCAAAAAGATCATTGAAAGTGCTCATGTAAAGTTTGATGAAAAGTTTATGATTCAAGAAAGATATCATGATTACTCACCCATGATTGAAGAAGAACCTAGACCCTCTACTAGTGAGACAGTAATTGAAGAAATGTTTGACAGTATTGATGTGTTATTCAATGACCCTGAGACAAGTGAAGAAAATACTCCTAAGGCTGATGAGTCAGCATCACCTAAAGTTCCAAAGTTTACATCAAGAAATCATTCCAAGGAAGACATCATTGGAGATTAGAGTGGCAAAGTCTTAACAAGATCACAAGCAAATAACTCAGCTAGAAATGAAGCGATATATTTACTATCTCGGATTGAACCTTTAAGTGTTGAAGATGCATGTAATAATTTAGATTGGCATGATGCTATGAAAGAAGAACTTGATCAGATTGTTAAGAATGACACTTGGGAACTGGTCCCTAGACCTAGTGATAAAAATGTGATTGGAACAAAGTGGATATTCAGAAACAAGATGAATGAAGATGGTACAGTAGTAAGAAACAAAGAAAGATTAGTATGTAAAGGATATGTGCAAAGAGAAGGCATTGATTATTCAGACACATTTGCACCTGTGAGTAGATTAGAAGCTATTAAGTTGTTTCTAGCCTATGCTACAGTTAAAAACTTCAAAGTTTATCAGATGGATGTCAAATCAGCATTCTTGAATGGAGACTTGAAAAAAGTATACATTGAGCAGCCTGAAGGATTCACCTTATTAGATAGACCTGATATGGTATGCAGATTGAAGAAGGCCCTCTATAGACTTAAGCAAGCCCCGAGAGCATGGTATGAGAGACTAGATGGATACTTAACAAAGATTGGATTCAAGAAAGGAGCAACAGATTGTAATCTATTCATTAGAGAGACATCTGAAGGTTTACTTCTTGTAGCTATATTTGTTGATGACATTATCTTTCGAGGTAATGACAAACTCAGTGCTGAATTTGCCAAATAAATGCAGAATGAGTTTGAGATGAGTATGATTGGTCCTATCAAGTACTTTTTGGGACTAAATGTGCAGTAGATAGAAAGAGGAATTTTCATTAATCAATCAAAGTATGTGAAAGAGATACTGAAGAAATTCAAAATGGATGATTGGAAGCTAGTAGGAACTCCTATGATCACTGGATGTAAGCTTACAAAAGAAGATGACTCACAAGTAGTAGATATAACATTGTATAAGTCTATGGTTGGTAAAATCATATATCTTACTCAGACTAGACCTGATATTTCCAATGCAGTTGGTATAGTTGGAAGATTTGCAGCAGAACCTAAACAAAGTCACCTCATGGTAGTAAAGAGAATATTCAGATATTTGTAGGGCACTATAGATTATGGTCTATGGTATCTTAATTCAAAAAATGTTGAGCTTCATGTGTACACTGATGCAGATTTGGCAGGATGTGTTGATGACAAAAAGAGTACTTTAGGTGGAGCAGTGTTTCTTGGTGATAGACTTGTCACTTGGACAAGCGTGAAACAAAATTGTATTTCTCAGTCAAGAGTAGAAGTGGAGTATGTTGCAGCAGCCTTGAATTGTTCTACAATTATTTGGATGAAACAAATGATAAAGAATTTTGGAATTCAGATTGATCATCCTATTGTTATTCACTATGATAACACTAGCACTATCAATATGTCAAAGATCCCTATGATGCATGCAAAGACAAAGCACATTGAGATCAAGTATCACTTCCTAAGAGAGAAAGTGGCAGAGAAAGAAGTCAAGTTGGACTATGTGAGTACTAAAGAATAGTTGGAATATATATTCACAAAGCCCTTTCCTAAGGATACTTTTGAGTATCTCAAGGAGAAGTTGGGAGTCATTCCCTTCCTTGTTTCTACTTAGAAGAAAGAAGGAAAGGCATCAGTCCTCCGGAACTGGTGGAAGGTTGACTACTCTACCTCAGGAGTAGTACCAGTGCTTAAAATAAATGGTACCCTTTGATATTGATGTAAAAGGGGGAGTATATATAGAGTAATGAAAAACATAAGCAAAAGAGGAGTAATATACTAAGGGGGAGTAGCATTCAGTTATGAAAATAACATAGTTAAGGAAATGGAGAATATTAGAAAATATTGCAGCAGATGGAGGATTCATCTTTGGGGGAGTTTTGAAGAGGAAATGGAGAATGTTATAAAAGAAATGTTCATTTGGGTTGGTGGTGGTTTTTCATTCCACATGTTGCCATCAATGCCAAAGGGGGAGATTGTTGGAGATTTGCTAGTAGGCCAGTACTGACTGTATGTTTGTCATTGATGACAACATATAGAAAGTAGCATGCGTAGAAGTCTTATGTAGTAAGCTTTTAGTATATGTAGCATGGACATGATATTAGCATGATATCATGGGTGCAAAGGTTAACTATTAGTACAGATAGTTATATAGCAGCTGTTGTCAGCAGTGTTCCTGACAGAGTAACATATAGTGTTCTGTGTATGGTTGTCCCTATAGTTTTCATGGAGCCTTGCGCACTTGGATATATGTTCAAGACATGTTAGTGATGTTTTAGTTATGGATGCATAGTTTGATGATGAATGCAAGTGAATTTATGCAGTCGCTATTCACCAGTAGTAGTTTCCTGTGTTTGTTCAGAAGAGCCGACAAAGATTTTATTGGTTCAGATTACAGAGAAAGTTTTAGTTGTTTTGGTAGAGCTAATAGTGTATAGCATGCGTCTACATTTATTTTATTAGACAGGTCCCAGATTGAGTTGTGTGCATAATAGAGCTGACAGAATGTTTGTTGGAGTTTATTATGGTTTCTCTACTATGATTTCAAGGTGGTTCTAACAGGTTGACTTGATTATATCATTTGGAGGAAAGATATTTATAGGTAGTCATTTGTGATTGCTGAAGTGTGGTTCATGGTTGATTAAGCAGAGCAGAGTAGAGTGTGAGAAGTGTTGAGCCATCAGAAGAAGGTATATGTGACCAAGTAAAGTACTTGTGTTATTCATTGGAACTGATCCAGATAGCAGGTCAAAGTGCAGTTCACCAAGATCCAGATATAGTGTGTATCTATTATTCAGAAGGTTGTAGCCTTCACCCATTTGAGTAGTGAGCTCTCGGATAGTGCGTCCTCTCCCCTAATAGAGAAAATTGTAAAAGACTCCTAACAGGGTCCAACCCTTGACCAAGTCTACTGTACTTAATATATTGTAAAGCTACTCCTAATAGGGTAAAATATCTTCTAACAAGGATCATTATACACTAGTACAAAATATTAGTGGGTATCAAGTCCCACTGGGGTTTTTACATATTTGGGTTTCCCCGTAACCAAAATATTGGTGTTGTGTTCAAGTTTTCTTTCATTGTGTTTATGCTTTATATTTAAGTATACTTAATTGGATAAAGAATTGAATCTTGTACATAACTAATTCAACCCCCCTCCTCCCCTCTCAGTTATCTCTTGGGACTATTCCTAACACATCTTTCTTGGCTCAGGAGGTGGAGTGGACTCTAGATCAACTGTAGTTGTGGGCACTAAGGTGTTTACATCAGTCTTACTCTTCTTCTCCTTCGGATCATCAAATTTTTCTATTTTGATTTTAGATGAGGGTGTGCTCTCAAGTTGCATAGAAATATTGGCTTCCCTTTCTTTGTCTAAGTTTTCTTGGGTAACACCATGAATTTTTAAAATATCTGAGGTAATTCTAGATGTGTTTGTCTTTGTCACGGCACTGTATAAGACATAATCAACTTGTCTAGTATTCTCTTCATAAGTTACCCATCTAGGTTCATTGAGATCCTTAGGCACAGATAGGAGGACTTGTGCATAACCTTCCAAAATGTTCTCATCAACTTCATAGCCAAGTGGATGAATCCACTTTGTCCTAGGCTCAATTGCTTCCATGCATGTAGTGTCTATTTCCACCATGAAGAAAATTTTGTCCTTGTATTTATCCACTATCTTCTTAGGTATCCTGTACCTTCTCTGCATCTTAATTTTGAATGTCTTGATTTATAGTTCCATATAATCCTTTAAGGTGCTCTCTGATGTTTCCTTGAATGAATTTTGAGGCAATGTAGGTATGCTCTTGTCAAGATAGTTCATAAACTTTTCCAACTATATGAAAGTACGTGTAGATAATCAATGAACCAAATCTAAATATTTTTCTTTTATCATGTTTTATGGCTCTTATGTTGTCTAAAAACTATGCACACAAGATCTCACAGAGGTTAAACTCTCCATTTTCTTTCACTATCCTTATAACTACCAGAATAGTAGCTGCGAATACACTGTTCACTCTATTTGCATGCTCAAACTTATAACCAAGTATCATAGCCATGAGTTTAATATCTTTCTCCTCTATGGGCTCAATAGTGATGCCATGCTTATCACTTCTGGACTTACATGCCTGCTCAGCCTATTTTCCGACATCTTTACCTGTTGGAAGAATGGCACCGGTCTTACAAAGTCTAGTCATCTCATTAATGAGATCAGTTGTTATGCATACAGGGACTTCTCCAATCCAAAACAAATCATCATGAATCCTACTTAGTAATGTATACACCTAAAAATGGTCACCTAGACTATTAGCCCCTTTTGCTAAATCATCAATTGCTTATTCTTGATAAAATCCTAGTTCTATCATTTATTCGATTATTTTCTATGGGCTAACCATCTTATTCTAAGTCTTTATTTAATTAAAAGGAGTTTCCTCCTCTTTTAATTAAATAAAAAGCATCCCACTTTTCCTCTTATCCTAAGTTGCACAAATAAAGCATTATTCCTATTTTATAAAAAGAAGAAAAAGCACTTTTTGTCTCATATGGACACAAAAGTCAACTCTTATTTTATCATTGGAGGATATTTGTGCACATGGATTGCTCCTCTTTCAAGCTCCACTATTGATTAGATCTTTTTCCTCTTAATCTCCATGGTCCATTCTTTCTCATTTCTTATAAAAGGAGAGCTCTCTTCTTTATTCTAGATCCTCAACTTTTTATGCTAATGTTATGCTGCAAGTTTTCTAGGTCACTTTGAATATTTTTGGAGATCATTGTTGCATTACATCTTGGCTTTCTTCATTGCTTCATAGTTTAGTTTTCATTCTTGCATAGTAGCTTCATATTCCATGCTTTCATAGTTTAGATTTCCTTTCATGTCTTACAATAACTCATCTAGTTTAATAAGAGGCTTTGTAATACTTGTTCTTTCATTTCCATAGTTTAGCTTGCATATTCATCTTAATCTAGCTTGCATTGCATTTCATTTGATTCTTGAGGATATTGTGATTCTTGAGGATATTGGCATTCTTGCCCTTGTCTTCATCTGAATCTCCCATTGCATGGTTTACTAGCAAGGTTATTGGCTTAATAGCTCTAGCTAAGAACATTCTTAAAAACCCTTGCACTCCATGCCTAGGGAGCTATTCTCATGTATGTAGTTCAAGAAAATGGAGAAATTAAATAGTGATATGCTTAATGGCTTAATAGCTCTAGCTGAGATCATTTTTGGTTGTCTCTATGCTCAAAGTGATCTTGCAAACGGTGAAACTTTTCTTGTTCGGGCAAGGTGAGTGAGACACTATTTGTGTTTTTGGAAGACTTAAATGCGGAAAAGAGGAAACCTCCTTTGAAGACTTTTGATGAGTTGGGTATGCACTTCACACAACACTATTCATACAATATCCAACAGCCTATCACCATGATAGATCTCAGAGCTTTGAGACAAAATCAAGGAGAGCTATTTGCTACTTATCTGCAATGTTGGAGATCATTGTATTCTAGATATCCTCATCCACTACCTGAAAATGAAAAGATTGACATTTTTGTCAACACTCTTGTGCCAGAATTGTATTATGATCTTAGGAAACAACTGTTCTCCTCTTTCAATGACATGGTTGAAAGTGCATATAGGATTGAGGATGTGGCCATAAGAAAAGGTGATATTGTTATCAATAAGGATACTAGAAACTATGGCAAAGACAAGAACAAGTCTTGGAATAGAAACAAGTATGTTGTTAATGATGGGGTTGTAGATGCCCCTAAAGCTAAAGAGCCTACTTTCAACCTCTCTAATGCCATATACGCAGCAAAACTACAAGAAGTTGCCAACGCTCAAAATGCTCCTAAGCCTTAGAATGCAGATAAGCCAAAGAAGCAATTCTGACGATGGGTCTAATACCCCATTGGCTGAACCATATGATGTGATTCTTAAGACTTTGGTTGCCAATAATTATCTTATGCTTCCTGAGAAAACTCATCCCTATGATCCGCCAGTTAAGCCTGATTGGTGGAGAGAAGATCATTACTGCCACTATCACAAAAACAAGGGACACAAGACTAACAATTGTTTCATGCTTAAAGATGCTATTCAAGATCTCATTGATGGGGGCATAGTTCTCATAGATGGCTTAGTTAAAAATTTTGATCACACAGCTTTCAAAGATCCTCTACCTAAGTATGACAAAGGTGAAACCTCCCAAGCACATAAGAAGAATCATGATGCTAAGATCAACTATACATATACTTCTGATTCACCTGTGATCAACATGGTAGAGCCTGTTGAGAGTGTTCTTATGATGTGACCTCAAGATGATAATAAAGTCAGTCGAGGTATGCCAAAGTTGGTCTTGCAAACACATGGTAGTTCATCTTCCCAAAGTGAGGCACTGAATGCTGTTACTAGGGGGCAAGCTAAACTGGTCCTTAAAACTACGCCTGATCCTAAACAAGCCTCATCTTCCAAACTAGTAGTTCCTTCAACTTTGTCTAGCTATGATCTTGTCCATCAGTTGCAATGAAAACCAGCACGGATATCTATTTTTGAGTTGTTTGAGCTATCCCCTATGCACAAGGAGATCCTTGAAAAGGCTTTGCATATAGCTAATGTCCCTAATGACATTGACCCAGATAGGTTCCAGGCTATGGTCAACCACATCTCATCACCTCATTATCTATCCTTTTCTATAGAAGATGACGTATCTATTAGTCACCCTCACAATCTTTCCTTACCTATTGAAGTTATGCTCTACAATACCCAAGTCTGCCGAGTCCTGATAGACAATGGTGCTAGGTTAAATATTGTTTCTTTCAATGTTGTGCAACAGTTGGGTTTATCAGAATTTGTTGTAGATCCTAAATGGAAGATTACTATAAAAGCATATGATGAAGTTGAAAGATCTTCCAAAGGTCTTGTCATGCTTCTTGTCTGAGTGGGCCCTGTCACAAGAGACATTATGTTCCAAGTATTGGACATCCCACTTTCTTATAACATTCTTTTGGGTCATCCTTGGATCCATGACATGCAAGCTGTGCCTTCTACATACCATCAATGTGTCAAATTCCCACATAATGGAGCTGAAATTGTGATTCCTAGGGATCATTCTATTGCTATCAATGCTCTTGCTGCTGTTGAAATGTTTGTTCCTCACAAAAAACCCTTTGATGATCCTACTACATCCCTGGTTTCCACTGATAAATTTTTTAAAATGATGAGCCTTGGTATGGGTGAATACACACTGGATTCCATTGCTACTATGCCAATATCTCCAAGATCATATGGGAGACCTTCTGATAAGATGAAGCCTTCTTCTTCTACCATGACAATTTTTGGTAATTTTGTTCAAGCATCTGTACCCCTAGAGGTAGAAAGAGAAGAACAAGCTGTTAGAGAATGGATCTATAGAGACGAAGAAGACAGTACCACTATTGCTACTCCTATTTCTCCTAAGCGCTATGGTAAAGGCTATAAATTTTTGCAGAAAATGGGATATCAAGGTCAAGGACCTATAAATGATAATGGACACACCCTAGTCGAGCCTTTGAGTCATAATAATGGCCGACCCTCTAAGATTACAATAGGTCTAGGATATGGTGCCAATGATGACCTCCCTACATGTTCTAGAAATGCTCCCATGCTTAGTGATTTAGACACAGATACAGATGAGTCTGCACACTATGGCTTAGATAGGAGATGATCTTCCTTCTACTTCACTTCTTTGGGGAGAAGAATGCATACCTACCCATGATTCAGTTGAAGCTTCTATGTCTAGAGATAATGAATTTGATCCCAGAGCTAGACAATGTAGGAATATTTTGCGATTAATGAAAAGAGGAGATCTCACAAATAATGACACTGAAGCCTCTACTTCTAAAGGTCCTAAACCTTCTAGGTGCAACCATCCTAGTAGAAGCATAACAACAGATTCAAATGAATATGAATGGGATACTCTCTCCGATGGATCTTCCATAGTGGATATGGAAGTGGATGTGGTTCATACTTATGGTGACCAACCCGATGTAGTTGATGAGTCTCACGTAGGGTCTGATGAGTTTAATCCACATATTGCTTTAGTGTACCATGCTGGTCCTTCTATGCCAAGTCTAGATCTTAACACTTTCAGAGCTTACCCTTTAGGCTTGACCTCTCTTGTCACCAGAGATGACATCCCTCGCATAAATGCTATTGAACCACACTTCATTTCATCTCACAAAATCAGATCTCATAGCTTGGTCCACCCAGGATCAACATGCCATTGAACCTGTTACTTCTTCCACCAGTGAACCAGCAACAAAAAGGATTGAATCAAAAATAAAGTATCTCAGTCATCAAATCAAAAGAAAAGAGCAATGGTCAGATGGAAAAAACCACATTATGGTGGTATCCAAACCTCAAAAAAGTAAAAATAAAGACCTGCTAAAAAATGATGATTCTCAAATAAAAGCTGACAAGCTAATTCTCTATAAAAAAATGGTGAAATTTTTCAAGAATTGTTTCACATCTGTCATATTTCAGCACATTCCTAGAGCTCTTCTCAAAGCTACTAATGCCTTGGTTACTTCGACATCCATTTTACAATTGAAAAAGCATAAATCATGCTTTAAGTTCCTTGTGGAAGAATTACACTATCTTGCTCATAGTCCTTACAATGCCATCATATTTTCCTATTTTCAAGATCATGTTATCCTTGAAAATCTCATCCATAATGCCTCACACTTTACCCTCATCTCTGGTTACTTGTATAGGAAGGGTCTAGATGAAACTCTCCTTAAGTGTCTAGAAATAGAGGAGTCAGACAAAGTGCTACCTGAAGTTGGCGACGGTATATGGAGATGACACTTTAACGATCCTGTGCTAGCTTGGAAATTGCTTAGGGCTAGTTCCTATTGGTTAGGACCTTGTATTATCATAGCAGCATTTGGGTTCAGTGCCTCTTAGTTATCTACATCAGAGGAAGCAGAGCTTACCAAGCCTATCAATGTTCTACAATTGCAGAAGTTCTATGCTTAAGGTCCTTGAGCTCTTTGGACATATTTTTATTGATCCTAAAAAAATTCCTAAAAAATTCATATATGATGCTGAAAAAATGATCATCTTAGTGGAAACCTAGCAATAGGTGCTTTGATGTCTCACAAAAAAATTTATATATTTCAAAAATACCAAAAAATTAAAAAAAGTCCTGAAAAAATCTATAAAGTGGTGAAAACCTGGAAATAGGCACTACTTGAGACCCTTGCACTTATGTCTATCAATCTTCCATGGCGCTCCTTCGCTCCACTTCTCACTTTGCCTCTCCTAGCCTAGAATTAACTCTTGTCTTAGTCTAGGGGGCATACACTGTTCTAGCTTATCTTGGGTCTCTTTGTGTGTTCAGGTTTCTTGGGCCTCTTGGTTCCAATGGTGTTTTTCAACACCACCCCAATTGTGTTTTTCAACACTTTCCTAGCGTCGAGTGTTTTTTTTAACACTTATCAGATATCCTACCCACAGTCTAGATGATGCAATATTTCTCACTAGCAGATGCGATACACAAAGTTTGACTCTATGACCTACACACATGCACTTAAACACTTGATTTACTTGACTTTATTTCTTTGTGTGTTGTCTATGCTGATTTCTTTGTTGAGTGTTCTCTCCCTGATAGTTTTCGATGATGCTGAGCTAGAAGACTGGGGCATGAGGACATGTTTTATTGCTTGTTCTTCTTGTGGGTATATTTTGTTGATCCCAATTGTCAGTAGCATTTATGCTTGTTCCACTTGACATTGGGATCTACATGGTATTATCCTTGATTTGTTTTCACAAGTGCATACTTATAGCCATCTTGACTTTCCTTGTGTCTCGATGCGAGTATAATATTGCTATATTAAACTTAGGTAATCTCACTGCACTAGTCATCTTGACCTATATGTCTTTGATGCTTAGGTGAGATTTCCACATATCTATCTGATATAGATCATATTCATATACTCATAGTTATGCTAGTGTGTATTGTATGATTTTACGACGCTACCAATAATGCTCAATGATGAATATTAGAGTCTAATAGCTTTGTGACCTTGCAAGTAAACCACTTTTCATAATAGTTTGCATTTTTAGGTTCATGTTAGTTAGTTTTTCTTCTTGCATATGGAGAGAGCTCTCCTTTCATCTTTCACAGACTTATTAGTTAAACTGCAATCATCTTTCACTTCTTCCTGATCACATCTTTTGCTTCTTGTCTTTCATATCACATCATTTTCTATTCATTTCAGGATTGAAACCAAAATCCAAGTTCACCTTGATTGTAAAAATTGCATTTCACCCTCTTCTGCGTAGTTGACTGACCTTTTGAGGCTTGATCCTTCGATCTTCATTGGGGCATCTTCACCTCTTCATCTCCATCTCTCTCACCCTTCTAGTCTTTCATTCATTTCATTCATCTCTCTCTGAGGTCTTAACTGGGGCATATTTTCACTGCTTGATGGTTATCCTATCGTGCTTCATCTCTTCGATTATGATTTCTAGTGATTTGATCATATTGCTCTTGCTTCTGCATTCCCTCTACCTAATTTTGCTTTTGATCTCGAGGGGTTAGACACATCATATCTTATTGGCTATTCTCCAAAGCATATGCTTGACCATTCCATTTGCTCTGATCGATCTATCTTTGTGCTTGACATGTTAGTTCTCATCTTGAGTTCTAATACTGTCCATCTCTTTCCTAAGTGTTCAGTACTATCACTACCATGCCGACCATGCAGGATTTTCTATCTCTCTGCACTTCATTCTTTGGAGTCAGATTGCTATTGCTTGCCTTCTTGGCTGATCTATTCTTTGACGTAATGTGTTCCCAGATCAATCACACATTAGTCAAAGAGGGGAAAATGTATACATCTAAAAATGGTCACCTAGACTATTAGCCCCTTTTGCTAAATCATCAATTGCTTATTCTTGATCAAATCCTAGTTTTATCATTTATTCGATTATTTTCTATGAGCTAACCATCTTATTCTAAGTCTTTATTTAATTAAAAGGAGTTTCCTCCTCTTTTAATTAAATAAAAAGCCTCCCACTTTTCCTCTTATCCTAAGTTGCACAAATAAAGCATTATTCCTATTTTATAAAAAGAAGAAAAAGCACTTTTTGTCTCATATGGACACAAAAGTCAACTCTTATTTTATCATTGGAGGATATTTGTGCACATGAATTTCTCCTCTTTGATGCTCCACCGTTGATTAAATCTTTTTCCTCTTAATCTTCATGGTCCATTCTTTCTCATTTCTTATAAAAGGAGAGCTCTCTTCTTCATTTTAAATCTCCAATTTTTGATGCTAATGTTATGTTGTAGGTTTTCTAGGTCACTTTGGAGCTTTTTGAAGATTTGGAGCATTCTTGGCTTTTGCATCTACATGTTATCATAGTTTTATTTCTTGCATTATCATGGCATTCATAGCTTCATACTTAGCTTAGTTTCCTTTATGTTTTAGATTAATTCATCTAGCTTAACTAGGAGGCTTTGTAATACTTGTTCTTTCATTTCCATAGTTTAGCTTTCATATTCATCTTAATCTAGCTTGCATTGCATTTCATTTGATTTTTGAGGATATTGGCATTCTTTCCCTTATCTTCATTTGAATCTCCCATTGCATGGTTTACTAGCAAGGTTATTGGCTTAATAGCTCTAGCTGAGAGCATTCTTAAACACCCTTGCACTCCATGCCTAAGGAGTTATGGATTGATTTTTGAGACCTCATTCTTGAGTGTTCTTGATTGTAATGATTCATAGAAATGCACTATTTAGTGTGTAAATTTTTGGCGCCCATCATGGATACACCTAAAAATGGTCATCTATACTATTAGCCCCTTGCTAGCATTTTTGCTAAAATCATCAATTGCTTATTCTTGATCAAATCCTAGTTCTATCATTTATTTGATTATTTTCTATGGGCTAACCATCTTATTCCTAAGTCTTTATTTATTTTAAAAAGGAATTCCCTCCCCTTTTATTAAATAAAAGTCCCCTCACTTTTCCTCTTATCCTAAGTTGCACAAGTAAAAGATTATTCTTATTTTTTTTTTATTTTAAAAAAAGCACTTTTTGTCTCATATGGACACAATAGTCAACTCTTATTTTCTCATTGGAGGATACTTGTGCACATGGATTGCTCCTCTTTGATGCTCCACCATTAATTAAATCTTTTGCCTCTTAATCTCCATGGTCCATTCTTTCTCATTTTTTTATAAAAGGAGAACTCTCTTCTTCATTCTAGATCCTCATCTTTTTATGCTAATGTTATGCTACAAGTTTTCTAGGTCACTTTGGAGCTTTTGAAAATTTGGAGCATTCTTGACTTTTGCATCTACATGTTATTATAGTTTCATTTCTTGCATTATCATGACATTCATAGCTTCATACTTAGCTTAGTTTCCTTTATGCTTTAGATTAATTCATCTAGCTTAACTAGGAGGCTTTGTAATACTTGTTCTTTCATTTCCATAGTTTAGCTTGCATATTCATCTTAATCTAGCTTGCATTGCATTTCATTTTATTCTTGGAGATATTGGCATTCTTTCCCTTGTCTTCATTTGAATCTCCCATTGCATGGTTTACTAGCAAGGTTATTGGCTTAATAGCTCTAGTTGAGAGCATTCTTAAACACCCTTGCACTCCATGCCTAGGGAGCTCTAAATCGATTTTTTAAGATTTCTAATCCATGGATTCTCTTGGAAGCAATGATTTAGAGAAGTGCACATCTTAGTGTGTACATTTTTGGCACCCACCATGGGGCAGAACATTAGCATTTTGTCCTTTATTTTCTACATTTTCATCAATTTTTTTGTCATTTTTTAGCTTAATTTCGGTCTCTAGTTTTTTTGTCTCAGAGTGTCGTGTGACATTTTACCAGTGTCACATGAAAATTTGTTGTATAGCAGCGTGACACTTTACCAGTTAAAAGTGTTGCACTATTTGGCAGATAGTGTTGCACTATTTTATGTATTCTGTCACCTACAAGTATAGAAAAGTGTTGCATAGAGATAAAGTGTTGCATCCCTATACGGAAAAGTGTCGCACGACATTTCTGGTGACTGTACTATCACCTGTACCTAGCAAGGAGCTTGTTTTTAGCCTTTTTTGTTATCTTGCAAGTTTCGGATTCTCTGCTATCTTTTTGAAATTTTTTGAAAATTTCAGCGTTTTCAAATCTGGAAAATAGGCACCCATTTTTTTAGAAATTTTCACAAACGGTACCAAAAGTTTAAGTGTGATATATCATTGGAAAGGTCTTTTCAAGCCTAATTCAACCATGCTAGTTTCATTCTCAGATTTTACCATTTGATTAGCTATTTTACCTGCAGATTATTTGATTTTTGATGTGCTAACCATTGTGGAGCTAACAAGTTGTGCTTGTAGGTGCTCTCATTGCGTGAAATTTGCTTAAAAGAACACATGTCAAAGAGGGCTAATAACGGTTTTTGCAGGGCTGCCCTAAGCATAAAAACCAAATCAAGTGCTTGTTTAATTGTTTTCTTTATTGAGTGCGGCATATACTAGTTGTTTCTTTTAGTAGGCACATAATATCTTGTGGAAGAAATTTTGAGGTGGTAGGAGAAGTATGCTCTTCACCCTTGTGGTGAACCAGAAAATCTTGACCCATCTTAAGATTTTGGAAACAAGAGGGTAACTGAACTCTTTGCTAGGTGTGTTTGGGAGAAAACTTTGAGATAGGGGAGTATGCTCTTCACCCTTGTGGTGAAACAAAAACCTTGAATCTCATAAGTTGATCCACTCTTTATTTAGATCTTTAGAATCTTTTAGCGGGCCTACTCTTGAGCAATCAAGAGGAATGACCCAAGTGGGGACAAGCTTATTTTTGGCTATTCCAACCCACTATAAACTCAAGGCTATCAAGGACACAAAACCTTGGTAGACGTAGTGCTTGTCTTTGCTTGATGTGAGTACTTGTGGGATTGTGACCATGAGGAAAGTATTGAGAAAGAATGCTTAAGGTACTCTTGAGGCCGCGAGGTCCGTTACTTGCCACAAGGTAAGGAGTCCCTTTGGGGAGCAAGAGGGGTGCTACAAATGTAAGCTCTTACTAAGAACCATAGGTAGAAGCCACCCTATTTTTCCACTTAGCTTCTTGGTGCAAGGATTGATCCAAGTGGAATAACCCAGATCACCCCAAGATTACTCACCATATGTGTTCCTTTGGTTGTGTTTTTGACACTTCCATGACAAAGCCAATATCTATTATGGGAAACCACTTTGTGTGAGACAATGGAGTATCAAGTTGTGGGCCAAGTTGCTAAGTAATGAGCCTTGACTTTCTAGGTAGTAAGTGCTTGAAGTGTTTTCATTGTGCTATACTAGTGTAAACGTTCTCAACATTCAAACAAAATGGTAGCATTCATAAGGTTTTCTATTTTGATATCACAAGTGCTTATCTTGGCAAGGTTGCTTTTGCTCTTGCACAAGTGTTTGATGACATGTTTGATCACCTACTATTTGCAAACTTGTCTACTTCTTGATATTATTGTGCTTGAAATTAAAAAAAATTGTACTTGCAACCTACAACATTGATCAAATTCCCTTCAAGACTAAGTTTTTCATGTTCACTGGTCAAGAGTTGCACTGCTTGCCTAGAAATTATCGCACAAACTTATTTTGCTGTCTCACAGTTGTCTACAATCTGAAGCTGATTCTTACCATTCCCAGTCTTCCTTGGTCAGTCTAGGTTGAATCTTAGGTGCCATGACATGTTGCTCAACATCCAAATGAACTCAAATGATATCAAATTGTACAAAATGACTCTTGGTCTTCTTTCTTCCACTTCTTCCATGTCTTCCTAGTCTTCCATTTTCATCCTTTCTCTTCTTTCTGCATGATTCTGCCTAAATTCTTCATGTCTTCTTGATTGTTTTCCTCTTATTATCTAGTCTACTTTCTTCTATTCATCTCTTCTATTCATTTCATCCATGCTTGATTCCTTCTCTTCTAGAACCATGAATTTCAATTATCTTGTTATGGAACCTCTCTTGAAAATAGATGATCTCAAACTCATTGCTCAATTCAAAGAGTTTAATTTCTCCAATAGTCTTTCTAGATATGGCAATAGTGATATGCTTAAGGAAAAAATTAAAAAAAAGATGATTGAATTAGACGCCTTTGCTAGGATCATAGACATGATCATATCACAACCTCCCTCTTCTAAAATTTTTTCATCATCTAAGTCTTCTCATTCTTCTTCACCTTCCAAGTCTTACCATGATTCTTCTAGACATTATTCAAATTCTTCATTATCCAAGTCTTCTTCCTCCACTAGGTCTTCACTTTCCTCTTCTTCACAATCTCGCTCCTCTTCTACTTCTCCCAAAAGTCTTACTCCTCATTATGAGCAATATGGTAGTCCTTGTGATACCTATGACACCTCTATTCCTAAGAGTCCTCCTAGTCGTAGGCTCATGCTTACTAGAAATGGGTCGCCACATTGGATAGATCGTGATGGTGATCCATATGATTCAGATTTTGAAAGAGAGTTTGATGAGTTCTATAAACAATACCTCAATTATGACCCATCTACCACTATTCAGGACTATAAAATGCATCGTGCTGATATGAAACGTCACTACTATGAGAATCCTTCCTCTAAGAACTCTCATGCTGAAGATAAAGATTACACTCTCGAGCAATATCATGTTAATGCTAGACCTTTGTCTTGTGATGGTTCCCTTCCATCCCCTACTTCCTCCAATACCCATACATTTCCTAAAGCTACCGAGTCTTCCAAATCTATCACAAATCCTTCATCCAACAAAGATTCTAATGCTTTCCATGCAGTTCCCTATAGTTATCCTCAAGGGATATCTCTTAAAGAAGCTCAAAGTAACCTTCACTTGGCTGAAAATACTTTCAATATTGCTAAACCTAAAGAGCCTAATCCTTTATGAGCTATAATGCCTACTTCAGCTAGTCCTTCAACATCTATTCCAAAATCTTCCATGCAATTCCAACATACTTCCTTGTCCTTAGAAGTGGCTCCATGTCAAGAGGACTTTAAAAATGATAAAGAAAAGAATATTAAAAAAGATCAAGATCAAGAACCCTCCATGTCATCCAATCCTTTTCATGATGTATCTGATCTGCTTCATGGTTCTTTTGGTCCTCTACGCTCTTTTGCATTCATTCCACCATCTCCTAAGCAAGATCAAGCTACTACTTGCACCATTGAACTTATTGATAATCAAAATAACCTTACTTCACTTGTGCTTTCCAAAGATGATACTTTCATTAAGGTTATTAAAAAGAGTGTTTCTACTTCCAATGCTAAGTCTATTGAAAATCAAGAAAAAAATTATGCGCATATGCTATCCGAAGATCCTTGTCAAGATCAAAGCCTTCCATCTTCTTGTTCTACCATTCCATGTTCACTTCCACTTTCTACTCTTCCTAAGTATTTGCAAGCTCCGAATAATCTTATCGAAGAAGTGGCTCCTATTCAAGATGTTCATGATCCTATTGCAAATCCTAATGCTCACTCTAAAGATGCTGATGTCCTTAGTTGTTATATAGATGATGATGAGCTTATTGATTATCCTTTTGTATCTTCCACATCTATCCTTGGACCTCCTCCACTAATACTAAGGCCTTCACGTCTTCCTTCCATCTTCGGCCCTTATGTCCCTTCACTTTCCCCTCCTAATTATCCTAATTCTCCTAATTCATCATCCATTTTGGGTCCTTATGTCCCTCCATCTCCTATCTTTTCTCAAGATCAAAATAGATGCACACCCTTGAATCCTTTTCATCCACCCACCCATCTAAACCAATCATATTCTCCTTCTTCTTCCACAAGTCCCAAGTCTTTTGGAAGTAACTTGAATGTTCAATACAAGAAAAAGAAGAAATACAAGAATCCATAAAAAAAAGAGATCACCATGTCTCCTCTAATCGACATGGAGGCATAAGGTCCAAAGAGATATCTAAGAAGAAAACTACAAGACAAGTATGGGTTCCAAAATCCATCATTGAAGATATTCTCTCTAAATCATCAAAAGGAAATAAAAAGCCTAAGGCTATATGGATTCCAAAGTCTCTCTTGAAAGAGTCTAATATTGAACAAAAAGTGAAGTTGACATTCAAACTTCCAAAGGCTTCCACTTCATCTTCTTCCAAAAATGATCTTCAATTCCATGCACCTGAACTGCAACCTCTGCTAAACATTCAACATATTCTTTCTCGTATTCCTTCATTCACATTTCCTCCACCCTCTCGCCACCCTTCAAGGTGTGTGTTGACGTTGATCTTGCCTTCCTTTCTGTCTACCCTTTCACAATCCTTCCATTCATTATCCTTCTACCTTCTATTCTTTTTCCTCATTTGCCTATTCCTCCTATCTTCAAACCTCACTCACTTTACATAAAACCTTATCCTCCATTTTTCTCTTCCATGTTCCTTTCCCTATCAGCATCTTTGAGCATATAATTTTGAATCTTTGACATATCATAGTTTATCCTTTCAAGTAGAATTATCTAAAAAGCTTTCCTTCTTCCAAAAAAATAAAAAAATGAAAAAAAATAGAAAAATGAAAAAATGAAAAAATGGAAAAAAGAAAAAAATTGAAAATGTGCCTTGGTGGAAACCTGGAAACAGGCACCTTGGTAGAAAAAGTAAAGAGAAATAAATTCATCCTATGGTGAAAACCACTCCCTTGTGGCGCCTTGGATAAGTATCATGATGAAAACCTGGCAATCAGGCATCATGCGTAGATCTTCTACATGTTTCATCCATTTCATCTTCGCTCTTTGATCTTGACAATTTTGACCTATGCACGAACATTTGGCTATCTTGTGAGCTATCTTTCTATGATCTTGCTTTCATTCCTTTCATGTTTAGCCTTCACTTTCATTTTCCTTCATTCATTCTAGCCTTTCGCTATCCTTTTCCCCTTTGGTCTTGATCTAATAAAAAAGAGTAAAACATGATGCTATGAAGTCTCTTGACATGTCTACTCCTTTGGACTGCATCCTTTCCTTCTTTTGTAGTGTGCTTTTGCGACTTATCCTATGCTGGTCTTTCATTGCTTGTCCAAATGTGCTTTACATGATAATCTTTCCCTAGCTTGGGTACTCTTGAGGAGTTTTCCCTTGAGGATTTCTTCCCTTCATTCTCCTTCATTCTCTTGTCTTCCATCTCTTCCACCAGCTTGCTAATCCCTCTTGTTCTCCACCTTCCTAGACATTGGGACTACATGATGTGATCTTGCTTGGGAGTTTGATGCCCGTTATGTCTGGGGGCATCCTTTGTACATATTCTTATTGATACTGAAAAAAACCCAAAAAAATGATATATTGCTAAAAAATCCTAAAAAGCATAAAAAGTACTAAAAAATGAGCATCCTAGTGAAAACCTAGCAATAGGCACTTTGATGTCTCACCAAAAAAATAAAAAAAATAAAAAAATTCAAAAAAATAGAAAAAGTGCCTTGGTGAAAACCTAGAAACATGCACCTTGGTAGCAAAAATACAAAAAAATTGCAATAAATCCAAGTGGTAAAAACCTGGAAATAGACTCTACTTGAGGCCTTCTGCACCCTTGTCTTTTAGCATGCGTCCTTGACACTTAGCCTTTCTCCATCATGCCTTGTCCTTGTTGCCTTGGTTTGGAATTAGTCTTTGTCTTTGTCTAGGGGCATAACTATGTTAGCTTTGGTCTCTTGGATGTGTTTCTCTTTAGGACACCTCGCAAACAGTGTTTTTCAACACCACCCCAAACTATGTGTTTCAACACTACCTTAGCGTCAAGTGTTTCTCAACACTTATTAGATAATCTTACCTGCAGTTTAGAATGATGCGATATTTCTCACTAGCAGATGCGATACTCAAAGTTTGACTCTATGAGCTACACACACGCACTTAACCACTTGCTAAGACTTGCTTGACTTTATTTCTTGGTGTGCTGTCTATGATGATTTCTTTGCTGAGTGATCTCTCCCTAATAGTTTTCAATGATGCATAGCTAGAAGATTGGGGCATGAGGACATGTTTTAATACTTTTTCTGCTTGTGGGTTTATTTTTTTGATCCTAATTGTCATTAGCATTTATGCTTGATCCACTTGACACCTAGGATTTACAAGGTATTATCCTTGACTATTTTACGCGAGTGCATACTTGTAGTCATCTTGACTTTATTGTGTCTCGATGCAAGTATAATCTTGCTATACTAAAATTAGGAAATCTCACTGCACTAGTCATCTTGACTCACATTTCTTTGATGCCATTTCCACATTCCTATCTGATATAGATCATATTCAGATCCACATAGTTATGCTAGTGTGTATTGTATGATCTTGCGATGCTACCAATAATGCTCGATGATGATTATTAGAGACTAAAATCTTTGTGACCTTGCAAGTAAACCACTTTTCATGTAGCTTGCATTTTTAGGTTCATGTTAGTTAGTTTTGCATCTTGCATATGGAGAGAGCTCTCCTTTATCTTTCACAGACTTGTTGATCAAACTGCGCTCACCTTTCACTTCTTCTCGATCATGTCTTTCACTTCTTGTCTTTCATCTCACATCATTCTCTATTCATTTCGGGATCGAAACTGAAATTCGAGTTCACCTTGATCACTAAAATCACATTTTATGCTTCTTTCACGCAGTTGGCTGACCTTTTGAGGCTTGATCTTTCGATCTTCGCTGGGGCATCATTTCCTTCTTCACCCCCATCTCTCTCATCCTTCTAGTCTTTCATTCATTTCATTTCATCTCTCTCTAAGGTCTTAACTGGGGCATATATTCACTGCTTGATGGTTATTCTGTCATCTTTTCATCTTCGATTATGATTTCTAGTGATTTGTTCATGTTGCTCTTGCTTCTGCATTCCCTCTACCTAATTTTGCTTTCGATCCCGAGGGGTCAGACACATCATATCTTATTGGCTATTCTTTAGAGCATATGCTTGACCTTTCCATTTGCTCTGATCGATCTGTCTTTGCGCTTGACATGTTAGTTCTCATCTCAAGTTTTGATACTGTCCATCTCTTTCCTAAGTGTTTAGTACTATCGCTATTAGGCTGACCACGTAGGATTTGCTATCTCTCTGCACTTCATACTTTGGAGTCAGATCACTACTGCTTGCTTTCTTGGCTGATCTATTATTTGACTGCATGTGATCCCAAATCGATCTCACATTAGTCAAAGAGGGGCAAATGTATACACCTAAAAATGGTCACCTAGACTATTAGCCCCTTTTGCTAAATCATCAATTGCTTATTCTTGATCAAATCCTAGTTCTATCATTTATTCGATTATTTTCTATGGGCTAACCATCTTATTCTAAGTCTTTATTTAATTAAAAGGAGTTTCCTCCTTTTTTAATTAAATAAAAAGCTTCCCACTTTTCCTCTTATCCTAAGTTTCACAAATAAAACATTATTCCTATTTTATAAAAAGAAGAAAAAGCACTTTTTGTCTCATACGGACACAAAAGTCAACTCTTATTTTATCATTGGAGAATATTTGTGCACATGGATTGCTCCTCTTTTAAGCTCCACCGTTGATTAGATCTTTTGCCTCTTAATCTCCATGGTCCATTCCTTCTCATTTCTTATAAAAGGAGAGCTCTCTTCTTCATTCTAGATCCTCAACTTTTTATGCTAATGTTATGCTGCAGGTTTTCTAGGTCACTTTGGAGCTTTTTGAAGATTTGGAGCATTCTTGGCTTTTGCATCTACATGTTATCATAGTTTCATTTCTTGCATTATCATGGCATTCATAGCTTCATACTTAGCTTAGTTTCCTTTATGCTTTAGATTAATTCATCTAGCTTAACTAGGAGGCTTTGTAATACTTGTTCTTTCATTTCTATAGCTTAGCTTGCATCTTCATCCTAATTTAGTTGCATTGCATTTCATTTGATTCTTGAGGATATTGGCATTCTTTCCCTTGTCTTCATTTGAATCTCCCATTGCATGTTTTACTAGCAAGGTTATTGGCTTAATAGCTCTAGCTAAGAGCATTCTTAAAAACCCTTGCACTCCATGCCTAGGGATCTATGGATCAATTTTTGAGACCTCATTCTTGAGTGCTCTTGATTGTAATGATTCATAGAAGTGCACTATTCAGAGTACACAAGTAATATCTTAATCCATTCCGACTCATAGAATTCATACACAGTCGCATACTCAATGATAGTGTTATTTGTGAAGTGCACGAATTCATCCTTGAAAATGAAGTCCTGGATTAAGCATTGATTCCATGTGCAACCTTATCCTGTCTAATCCTACAGGCTCCTTAAAATAGATGTAAGCGCAAATATCTTCAACATGCATAACTCCCATCAGAGTTTTGGAAAATGTTCCTTCTAAATCATCTAACACTAACTTAAATGGATGCTTTTTGAATACATATATGTTTCTTTTTGTGACATCAAAGAATACTGGAGTTTCCATTACTTACTTGCTTCAATGCTTAAATAAGTTTCCAAGAGACTTCTAAAACAACACGTTCGAGCTAGGGTTCCGCCAATAATTTAAACTCCTTTTTGCTAATGAAATGACTCCAATCCTTCAAAATTTCCTACTTTGATCTCCTATTCTCTCCAGGGGCTTGATCTCGAATGAAAAAGTGAAGATAATAGATCTCCAGTGACTAATAAATCAACTTCCTACAATTAATTCTTGCCGCGTTAACATGGGTTGCAACAGTGAATTCCAATCTTATTTCTTACTGTCAATCAGGCTGTGTGATCTTTTATACTACATCAATTAGCAAACAAATAACTAAAACCAAAGGCACATACTCTGAGGGTGAGTATACTAGCCACACAAGGGTCTAGAGCTTATCTAGCTCCCCCTATGACCTTGAGGGTCATTTATCCAGAAGTAGAAGGTGCATCCATTGCAGATGCATCCACTACTTTTTCACTGACATTGTATTTCTTTACTTCCATCCAAATCTTTCTCTCATATTCTATAGCTTTCACAAACTTGACTTCTCCGGATTCATCCAATATCGATCCTTGAGACGTATTAGGTCTTTCTTGACTTTACGATTGTGATCTGCAAAACTTTGAGATGTGTGCAACCTTGTTACAAGAGTGACAAATGACTGGAGGCCTTATATTCCTTGACGCATTGATGTGAGTTACCGTAATGCATTATCTAGCTGTGTGACCATTGTAATTACATATTTTACATTTGATGTTCTAAGGAATTCTATAATTTTGTTGTGGTTGATTTCTTTGATTGTGATGTGTTTGATTTCTTTGATTTGATCTACAATTCATAGGTCTATGACCAAATGTATTGCATGAATAACAATAACCATTGAAAGGTCTTACCTCTTTACAATCTCTTGCTATATGTCCATGCTTGTTACAGGCATAACAAATTCTATTTATTAGCTTGTGTTTATCTTTAGGTGGTTCTTCTTTAGCTTCACTATGATTTTTTAGTCTTCTTAGCTTCTATAGATTCTTCAGGTGATTTCAATCTTTCTTTCATTGTATTGATTTGAATTTGTGCTTCATTGAATCCAATACCATTAGAATATCCTTTTATCCTTCATGCATTTATCTGAGAATATAATAGATTAGTACTTGTGTACAATTTGTCAATATGGTTCTTGGCTTCTGTTAATTTAGATTCCATCTTTTTCATGATATTTTCTAACTCCAAGATTTTCAGATTTGCTTGCATAAGTTCTTTATCCAACTATTTGTTTTCTTTGGTCTATTATTCATAGGCTTCCTAATTATTAGTTAACTTTTCATCCAAATCTTCAATCTGATCCTTCAGAGATATGTTTTCTTCATTTATATTTTTGACCATTTTTCCCAAATCATTTGTTGAACAATATTTTGAATCTTTTCTCAGTTTCTTGATGAATACTTGTGAGCAACTGACCTTCAATTTCAGTTATTCAATTTTCTTTCAAGATCTGTCAAGATCTTCAAGAGATACTTCAATATTTTTCTTCAGATGTTTTACTTCAGTTGTATTCATGATCTCCTCAAGTGGTTAAACTTATCTTAGAGGACCAAAGCTCTGATACCAATTGTTAAGAATGGGAACAATGAGAGGGGGGGGTGAATCAATGTTCTATAATTAATGTTTTTCTGATTCTTGAAACTTAGCCCAATTACTTAAATACTAAAATGAATAGTAAAGAAAATGAAACATTCAACCATAACACATAACATAAGATATGTTTATGGGGAAAACTTGGTCAAAGGAAAACCCCGATGGGAATTATCACCCACAAATAATTGTACTAGTCTTATGAACTTGTTAATGTTCCTTTACCCTATTATGATCAGTCATTACAATACTGAGTACAATGACTCTGTTAATAGTCTTGATAGAAAAAACCCTGCTAGGGGTGGATGACTCACTGCCAGAGCTCACTGCTCAATGAAGAAGGCTAAAACCTCCTGGTTATCAAATACACACTATATCTGCAAGGGTGAACTGCTGCTTTGACACTGCTATCTGATTAGATGTTTTTGTATGTTGTTTCTCTAACTTCTTTTAGAGCTTTATCTCATACTGACTGAACTCGCATACTTCTTCTCTTCTATATATCTTCCATACTCTATATCTCTTCATCATGTATCCAACTACAAAATCACATGTCATATATACATGCTGAATGGGCACAACCAATACTAAATACCATGTTAGCCTAAAACCTAACACATACAATGCTTCCAAGTTAATTGGCTCAAGCATGTTTACATATAATGATAATAACATGTTTACATCACTATTACAATAGGTTCATAGCCTTTACAAAACAAAATGATACATGCTAAAAACAAAACTATCTGTCGGTTGCATGCTCTGTTATGCTCTATCGCTTAACTGCCAGTGTCACTTAGACTTGCTGTAACTTATCGATACTATCAAATCTGACCATGTGTTCTTAGACTTAGCATACCAGCATACTCAAAAGCTTATATCCAAGGTTGCATACCAAAACTTGATTATACACAGGTGCACCGATGCTCTTATCATTAGGTGCTTCACTATTTTCTCTGTCTTCCATACTTAGCTAAATTATGATCTTCCAAGTTAGTGCGCTGACATCAAAAATTCATATGACTTTGTTTCCATAATGACAACTCAAAACTTAGTCATATATACTAGTAAAGTCAACTTTCCAATAGTCATTTTGTGTTCTACCTTATTTAGAAAACTAGCTCCTAGAATCAAGTCCATCTGATGACTAATCTTCCTTACATGTGGCAATCCATCAAGTATATTATTATATACAATATCCTAAAACTCATTTAACAAATCTGCAACTTCTGCAGGTACATTTTTCCACTTCCTCATACCCTCTAGGAATTTTCTTTTATGCAAAAAACTTATTCTTGCATTGTTACATACCTTTTCTTCTATTTCTTTCAATGGATTTATCTTATGTCGCACTCCATCCTTTTTTAGGGAATAGGTATTTGCACGACCATCATGTACAACATGTATGTCAAACTGCCACAACCTACCCAACAACATATGACATGCATCCATAGGTATGATATCACATAGTACCTCATCATGGTATCCCCCAATCTTGAACTTCACTAGGCACTGTTCATTGACCATGACCTTGTGGTCATCCTGCACCCAGGTGATCTGGTATGGATGTGGGTGTTTTTTCCTCTTGAGCTTTAACTTTGTGACTATCTCTTCTAAAACCAAATTGTCAGTTCTTCCACTATCGATAATCACATCACAACATTTATCCTCACACTTGCACCTAGTGCGAAACAAGCTCCTCCTTTGCTCAGGTTCATTCTCACCACTCATCATGACTCTTTTGTTAATTAGTGTTTCTCCTCTTTCAGCATCTTCAAAATGTGATGATTTGAAATATTCATCCACATATGCAACTTTATCCTAGCCTTCAATTCTCCTATCTATCCTTCCTTGGTGTTGTGGACATTCATATCCCCTATGACCTTCTTCTCCACAGTGAAAACATGTTCCATGGAAGCCTCCTCTTCCAGATCCTTGTCCTCTTCCCCTTCCTCTCTAATCTCTATTATTATAATCATAGAAAAGATTGAAATTGTTTCCTCTCTAATTTTGACTACTACTCACCTCATTCTTCTTTTTTTAATCTTCATTTCAGCCTCCATAAGACCGTTTGCTAGATCTTCCACCATGACCTCTTCCGCTATTCTTGCTCTCAAACTTATTTTTCAACTTTTCCTCTACCTTTAGGGAAAACTTGTATGCCTCTTCAATACTATTCATTCAAACCAAATTTTATTCCTCTTGAATGCTTGGCCTCAACCCATTAAGGTAATGGGCAACTTTCTACTTATCAGCTTCCACATGACTTTTTCTGATGAGGATTCGATAGAACTCCTTTGTATACTCTTGAATAGATCTCCCTGCTTGATTCAAACCTTGAATTTTCTTCATTAGCTCTAACTCATAATCAATAGGAATGAATTGTTGATTCAGTATATCTACCATCTGATCCCATCTTGTAGTTTTCTCCTTTCCTCTTCTATTTCACTCCAATTGAATCTCCTACCACCAAATTTTCGCATGACCCTTCAGTTTGGCCTTCGCAAACTTGACCCTATTAGGATCCTCGATATCTTCATACTCAAAATATTGTTCTAATTCATTGATCCGGTCGATCGACTCTTCTAGGTTAAGATTTCTTGAAAATGTAGGAACCTCAATCTTAGGTCTTTTCCCAATCTTGGAAATGGCCCGAAAAAGCCTTTCTTCCTTTTGATTCAGAATTTTGTCTTCTCCTTCGTGATCAAAATTTTCTTCTTCTTTAACTCCATCCTCACTTTCCTCTCTTATGACAAGATTCATGTCTTTGTGAATCTCTTCTTGCAATTCTCACACTTGTCTCTGGAGGGCTCTAACTTTAGGTGACACACCACCAACTCTTTGGCCATGTTCCCTTCATGGAGGCATTATCACGCTGATCCCTGAAACCCTAAACCACGGTCTTGGTACAAATTGTCTCATAGTTGGTGATCTGTCTACACACTAGGAACTCTTGTTTTTATACCACTTGATGAAGGGTGCTCCCCTTAATGCCACAAACACATAACAAAAATAGAGACACACCATCAATTTGCAAGAATAGAAAATGAGCTTCTTATTATCTCCATAAGTGCAGAATTAAAAATTCCAGAATTACAATATGCAAAGCCACATGGGCATTTCCTTACAATATTTTGTAAGACAAAGCTTTGAATCACTACCTAGAACTACCCTAGAAAACACTATGAGCCTTCCTTTTATAGGAAATTTTTCATCATTGAGAAGGTTCCATACATTTAGCCATTAAGGCTGACTAACCCTAGAATTATTTTAATTTTTCATATTTATTACATTAAAGTCAGCTCAAAATAATTACAAATTATATTTTTAGGTAGCCCAAGTTTTGGATGCCATAAATTTTTAACCGTAGCTCTGTTTGGCTATTATAACCACTTTTTAGAAATGGTTGGACCTGATTTATAATGCTTGTCTCATGCAAAGTCCAATCAATTAGGGTTTGATCGCGATCTGGAGCCTCTAAGGCCTTTAAATTTGAGTTCAAAGATTTTGTACCCAAAAAGCTAAATAACTTCACCAATACAAATGATATGGCAATGAAACTCAACTGGCAGACTACTATGACTAAGATGAACCTCCACCTATGAAATCAGAATATTCTGAGCTCATATGACCAACTTACTAAAAATAGTAAGTTTCTATAAATAGGAGCTCTGCACAAGATTTCCCTTATTGAAAAGAAACTAGAAATATTTTTGGGTGATGCAAGATTGCCCTTACACCCAGGATGACTCTGCAGCATTGGCCTACATGTTTTTGAGATTTAATGTTTTGAGCCGACATCAAAGATGCTGAATTTTTATTTTGGTGCACTTCATCATATGTTTAAGTTGGATTGGAGGGCTGAATTGTAAAATGTTTTAAGGTTCTAGCATTAACCTAGAACAAGTATATAAATAGTTATGAAAATCACTAAGGAAGGAGTTGGATGATATTGCGATGGTATGTAGTGATAGACATAGATTGTTGAAGATATTATAGAGGAAGTAAAGTTCTCTGAGAAGCACAATTGATCAAGAATACATTGGATCTATCTAAATAGTGGTAAAATTGAATCAACACTATTGGAATGTGTAAAGTATGAAATGTGTAGGGGAAATATTATATTCACTCCTAAATCCAAATTCCCAAAGGAGAGATCCAATTTGATCAACCAAAAGGTTAATGCACAATCGAATCAATCTATGGAGAATATGAAAGAGAGAGAAAAACCCAATATTTCCTTTATGGTAGAATTGAAGTGTTTAGAATTTGAAGTAATTGAAATGCAAGTACTAACCTAAAATTAGGGGTAATTTGGAAAATGCCAAATTTTGATGTATGTGTGTACTTTCTAAAAAATCTGCAACCTATTTCGGACTGGAAATGCTAAGACAGAGAAAACCCAAAAATCTTTTTCCAAGATGAGCTCAGGTCGACTTTGACCCTCGTAAAAGGTCAAAGACTAGATTCTTTGTTTGAAGGTCGATTCTGATTTTGTTTGCAGATCTCAGAAGTTCACTGAAAAGGGTATCCAAATCCGCTCTTAGTTACAAAATCCCGCACTTGTACTTGCAAGAAAATGGGGATTTTTGTTGTATGGGGGGTTTGCCTTGGTCAAGCCCCAATTTATGAATTAACCTTGAAATTGAATTGAAATGTAGTGTGCATAAACAAAGTAATTAGAACAAATCACCTCGCTTATGTTGAAGTCCTTGTAGAAGATTCAAATCCTCAAATCCACAAGTAGGAATGCTTTAATGGATGTAGAATGAATGTAGGATGTCTCCAATAAATGGCATTTGATCTTCAACACCAATCTTGAATTGATCTTTGCATATGAGGAAGCTTGGATGAATGTAGAAGGAAGGATAATCAAAGGGGGCTCCAAAGACATTGAATCCTTCAACAGCTAACAATGGATCTCCTTGATGGATAGATGCTTGAACACTTGAATGCTTGAAGACTTGCTTGCACTTGAGAGCTTGAGAGAGAACTTGATTGCCAAAACTTGATGGAGAAAATGAGAGAGGAAGGCCTCCTTTTATAGTGAACTAGGGCACAATCCTCTAAAGGGGCCACCTTGGAGAATTAAATCCCAATTAGGTCCTAACCTTTAGAAAATATGTCTAGATTAAATGCAATTAGAGGATTTACCATTCCAAAACCTAAAATAGCGAACCTGAAGATGGGAAAATAAATATCCCCAAAACCCGATACCTGGAAATCAGGACATTTGGAGATTTGAAAGAGGGGGGGAAAATCAAGGTTGGGACTGACCTAGTCATGTATGATCTCAATCCTGACCTAGTCAAGTTTGAGCTCAATCCTGACCTAGTCAGGTTCAAGCTCAATCCTGACCTAGTCAGGATCAACCTCGAATTTGACCCTAGGCCCAGATCTAGTCAGAATCAGGACAGGAGGTCCCAGGGATGCCCAGAGACCTAGAAATGATATTAGAGCAAGATAGAATGCCAGGGATAGGCACAAAATCCTATGATGACTGTGATAAAAGCTAGGAGGACCTATTTCTAAGTCCTACCTAGAAAATAGAGCCATGGAGAGGGGAATTAAGGAGAATCCTTGGGATCCTAACCCTAATTTCACCTAGAATGAAGAAGAAAAGAAGTGGAAAGTGGGGAGAAAGCCAAATACATACAAAGACCCAATCAAAGCACTTAACATGACCCCATACCACTTACTCAGAGGGCTAAATGCTCTTATCATGGAAGTGCTTCCATTTTAAGATGATACATTAAGCCCCCACTTTAGCAAGAGTATGGACTCGATGAAAACTCTTGGTAAAGGAGATCAGAATGAAAAGATAATCTTATTGTAATCCAAGGGACAAAGAGAAACCATAAGCCCCTAGGGACTCAATTCTTTGTTGACTACTAAATCACAATAAGAGAGACATATCTAGAGAGAGAAAGAAGGTGTGATTACCTCGTCCAATGAGAACTTATGTCTCATTGTGAACCACACAAGGAAACAGGACAGCTGGAAAGATGGAATTGAACCGCCTAGTGAATGTGGCTACTCACTAGTCAACCCATCAAGGATTCATCCTTAGGAATATCCTATTCCATAAGAATAAAACCAAAATAAAACAATAAAGAGATCCATTCTTAAGGACACCTCTGACCTTAAGGGATCAAAATATATGTATATTTGAAACTGGAGGGATCAAGAGATCCTAAACTATAAATCCATGCTTTAAGGATTAGTTACTAACCTAGAAAGGGTAAAAGGTATCTTGAAACAAAAATATGTGCATATCAAAAAGTGCCTGTGTGTAACAAGTGAGCAGAGCATATGCCCCCATGTTAAAGTCATTGCTTACACTTTAATAGGAGCAATGGTTTTAACGGAGACATAAACAACTCCATTGATTACATTTCCATGTCGAGATGCCCCCAGACGAAGACAAATCAAGGGAAATATCACAGAAACATACAGAGAACATAGAAGGGATCTACCTACTGTGGGGTCAATATGATCATAAGATAATATATATATGATATTATTGCAAATGAATTCACATCATTCCCCAAAGAAAGTAGAACTACAATCACAAAGGAGGAAAGATCACATAAGATATACGAAGGAGAATATTTTCGGACCATGACATGGAGACCAAAAAGAATTAGTGCTACCATATATCAAATCCAAGTAGATTACACAAGGAAAAAATTATGAACAATAGCACAATTACAACATAATATTGAACAACACATAGAAGAATAGAGATACATATAGAAGAATTTGAACAACAGTATCGATTCTTTTATCACCTTGTACCAACTGAATAACAAGGATCGTATAAAAGAATCTAACAACATTTAGCAAACACATTACGGGAGAAATATAGTATAGCAGGAAAACACACAACAAAGCTACCATGAAGGACAAGATGATCAAGCATGCCACCTACTCTCCCCATCTTGTTGTATATCATTTAGGGAAGGTGGGTAACTCACAAGAGGGACTATATCCAACATAGTAGGAATGATAGCCAGTTCCAAACAAGGATCCTCTTGAGAATCACAATGTTTGACACTAGGTGTAAGAGTTAATTGTGATGAAATCATATTAGGTAAATCAATGTCAATGTCAATGTTAATGTCAATAGTCTCATATTCATCATTAACATCATCAATATCATCAAGAGTATCTTCTTCATCCAAATTAATCAAAATAGGATCTAAGATACAAATAGAATCATCATAATCATGCATGTGAACATCATTATTAGTAACAACCTCTTCTAACATATCATACATAGGTTTATCCAAGGAAGGTAGAGATCCTTGAAAAATAGAATTACGAGCTTTAGCATGAGAACGATGCTTTTTATGACATTCATTACCAGATCGATTACATTTTGATTTATTTGAAATAGGTTGAGAACTAGGAGGAGAAATCGTAGGATCCTTCACAAGTTCTTTAGGAAGATCAATAGGATCATTAACAATAGGAGAAAGAATCACAAGATCTTTGGTAAGTTTGGTAGAAGGAACTTGATTAACAGAACTAGAAGCCATAGTTAAAGGAGGTATAGAAGGTGTAGGCAAAAGACCACGATTAAGATCCATGGGAGGAATGCTTAATTCAAGAATCTTATGATGTTTATAAGCTTGATATGAATAGAAAAGATTATCAGGTCGAGGAGGACATGAATTAGGTAATGAAGGCCAAAATAAATCAAGAGCAACACAATCTCTAGGCCTGGAAGGTTCATATAAACTATGATTAATCATTTTCACTTCTTCATCATGAATGAACTTAAGACACTTATGGATAGGTGAAGCAACAACATGCATGGTAGTCAACCAAGGAAAACCTAGCTTAACTTGAAATTGATCAGAAGTAGGAACAACAACAAAGGTAGTGTTCACATTTTTTCCATAGAGTTCAACCAGTAAAGTAATAGAACCAAATGATGGATAAAGAAAACCATTACAAGTTTGAATCCACACATCTGATGTATCATAAGAATCACATTGTAAGCTTTTCATAAAAATATTTTCTTTAGTAATAATATTGACTAAGGATGTAGGATCAACAAGACATCCACGAGTAGGTATCAGATAAATCCTAGCAGCAATGTAAACGGGACCATCAGGAGCTTTAATAATCTCAGAGTCATCAAAGGTAATCAAGAGTTCCCGAGGTCATTTATTCTTAGGTTGTTGTCAAGATTTACGTTGAGTTTTCAGTTTAGGTTTAGGTTTTGGTCGAGGTTGCGATTGAACTTGAGATTGAATCTGAGATTGAGGTTGAGGTGAAGATAGGGATTGACCAACATGCTCCACTTGATTAACAACATGATTGAGATCATCCATCTTTGAATCATACAAAATTTCCATAGTAGATGGCTGAGCAATTGTATTAGTATCCTATGTAGGTAAAGGATTTGTATAGATTTGAAGGTTTTGATTAGGGGGAGAGACAAATTTGTTTCCACTACCATCAAGATTATCAATAGATAAAGCCTTAGAATCAATTAAGTCCTGAATCTTATGTTTTAAAGAATAACACCTCTCAGTATCATGACCATTCTGACAATGATATTGACAAAAAGCATTTTGATCAAAAGATTTAGATGCAATTGTAATAGGTAAAAGAGGTCAAATAGGAGGTAAAGTAATCATATTAGCAGCTAACAACCTATTCATAATAGCATGTAAAGATTTAGAAAGAGGAGTAAATGTATGATTTAATTGAAAAGTAGTGGATGCAGAAGTGGCATTGTGAGATGCAACAACAACTTGATCAGCAACTGCATTCGCTTGTTTATTTATCTTGACATAGTTGTTGAATTTTTGAAATTTATTTGGATAAGGAGCAGCATCACTCTTATCAATTGGAACAGGAGCCATTGGAGTGTTTCTCTCAAATTGAGTCACTTGTAATTGATAATGATGAAGCACTACACAAAGTTGTTGAAAAGAGGTCAATTCAGTAAGCAGAATCTTATCTCTAATATCCTTTTGCAAATTTGAAATAAACATACGTTGGATATCAATGCCAAGAATAGGATAGGAAATCTGAGCATGAAAATGCCTAAATCTACCAATAAATTTAGTTAATTTTTCTTTAGCACTTTGTTTACAATGCATCAAATCAGTCAAAGACACTTGCGGGACAATGTTGTTTTGAAATTTTTGAATGAAGGAATTAGAAAGTTGTGGAAAGGAATCAATAGAATAAGGAGGCAAGGAACAATACCATTATAGGGCCTTGTCACGGAAGTTTCTAGCAAACAGTTTGGCTAAAATCCTATGGTCATGAGCATAATCACTAGAAAGGATTTGGAATGTTTTAACATGATGAACATGATCTCCTTTTCCATTATAATTCTCAAGATGAGGCATATCACCTTGCTGAGGAACATGAGTACGAATAATGTCTCGAGACAAGGGACTTCCCATGTCACATTTAGGAATTATAAACTTGTTTTGAGTTAAGGAAGCAAGTTGTTGTTGTAAGGATGACACAGTCTGAGCCAAACTGATGATTGTTGAATCATTAGAGGAAATAGGAGTAGCAACATTAGACACACTAGGTACAGTGTAAGAAGCTGTCAGAATAGAAGACACAACTGGAGGAACACTAGGAACTACAGTTGGAAGAGGACTGGAATAAGTAAACAGAACATTATGCTATGATGGTTGTGATGTAGGAAGGGACACAAGAGGAACACTCATAGGAATAGAGGGAACTATCACAATCACCAAAGAAGGAGTATGGGTAGGAATACTAGGTAAAGGATTAGAAGGAGGTTCAACACTAGTGATAGGAGGAATCAACCCTAAATCTTGAGCTTCTTGAGCTAAAGGTTTAACATTTGAATGCACAAGGTGAGTGATACCACACAAGAGGTTAACACCTTGATTACTATCACAGAGAACTTTCGTAAGAGCCTCTATAACTTGAATGGAATCTTGATTATGGTTCTCTTGAATAAGCCAATTACCCATTTTATCAAGTTTAGTGGAAAGTTTTTGGAATTGTTCAGGAGGAACTCTTAAAGCGTCATCCTCATCATGAGATGAGTGAGAAGAGTTTTTCTCCATAGTAGGATTGGAATCATGAAGAATCAAGTTATCATCTAGGATCCTAAGGAAAGGAGAGGAAGATTTAGGATCAAAGGCACCCATGAGTCTATGACTTCTTCTAACAAGAATGTTATAAGTAGGAATAGTGGTAGTAAAGCTCATAAACCAATGTGAAGAAAATGAACTACACTAAGAACACATAAACCATGAATATTTTTGTATTTTTGAAATCTAATTAGCATGCAAGATCTAACACAAAGGAAAAATATAATACTAACAAGATAAAAGGAAATCTAACACCAAAAATAAAGAGAGTAAGCTAGTCAGGTTCACCAAAATGAATAGTGAAGGTGAACACACAATGTAATACAAAGGGAAATCTAACACCAAAAAGAAAGAGAGTAAGCTAGTTGGGTTCACCAAAATGAATAGTGGTAAAATTGAATCACCACTATTGGAATGTGTAAAGTATGAAATGTGTAGGGGAAATATTAGATTCACTCCTAAATCCAAATTCCCAAAGGAGAGATCCAATTTAATCAACCAAAAGGTTAATGCACAATCGAATCAATCTATGGAGAATATGAAAGAGAGAGAGAAACCCAATATTTCCTTTATGGTAGAATTGAAGTGTTTAGAATTTGAAGTAATTGAAATGCAAGTACTAACCTCAAATTAGGGCTAATATGGAAAATGCCAAATTTTGATGTATGTGTCTACCCTCTGCCAAATCTACAACCTATTTTGGATTGGAAATGCCGAGACGGAGAAAACCTAGAAATCTTTTTCCAAGATGAGCTTAGGTCAACTTTGAACCTAATAAAAGGTCAAAGGCCAGATTCTTTGTTTAAAGGTCGATTCTAATTTTGTCCGCAGATCTCAGAAGTTCATCGAAAAGGGTATCCAAATCTGCTCTCAGATCTGAAATCCCGCACCTGTACCTGCAAGAAAATGGGGTTTTTTTTTTGTATGGGGGGTTTGCCTTGGTCAAACCCCAATTTAGGAATTAACCTTATGAAATTGAATTGAAATGTAGTGTGCATAAACAAAGTAAGTAGAACAAATCACCTTGCTTATGTTGAAGTCCTTGTAGAAGATTCAAATCCTCAAATCCACAAGTAGGAATTCTTTAATGGATGTAGAATGAATTTAGGATGTCTCCAATCAATGGAATTTGACCTTCAACACCAATCTTGAATTGATCTTTGCATATGAGGAAGCTTGGATGAATGTAGAAGGAAGGATCATCAAAGGGGGCTCCAAAGAGATTGAATCCTTCAATAGCTAACAATGGATCTCCTTGATGGATGGATGCTTGAACACTTTAATTCTTGAAGACTTGCTTGCACTTGAGAGCTTGAGAGAGAACTTGATTGCCAAAACTTGATGATGAGCTCACAAAACTTGATGGAGAAAATGAGAGAGGAAGACCTCCTTTTATAGTGAACTAGGGCATAATCCTCTAGAGGGGCCACCTTGGAGAATTAAATCCCAATTAGGTCTTAACCTTTAGAAAATATGCCTAGATTAAATGCAATTAGAGGATTTACCATTTCAAAACCCGAAATAGCGAACCTAGAGGCGGGAAAATAAATATCCCCAAAACCTGATACTCAAAAATCAGGGAATTTGGAGATTTGAAAGAGGGGGGAAAAATCAAGGTTGGGACTGACCTAGTCAAGTACAACCTTAATCCTGACCTAGTCAGGATCAACCTCAAATTTCTCCTTTGGCCCAGATCCAGTCAGAATTAGGACAAGAGGTCCCGGGGATGCCTGGAGACCTAGAAATGATATCAGAGCAGGAGAGAATGCCATGGATAGGCACAAAATCCTATAATGACTATGATGAAATCTAGGAGGACCTATTTCTAAGTCCTACCTAGAAAATAGAGCCATGGAGAGTAGAATTAAGGATAATCCTTGGGATCCTAACCCTAAATTTCACCTAGAATGAAGAAGAAAAGAAGTGGAAAGCAGGGAGAAAGACAAATACATGCAAAGACCTTATCAAGGTGCTTAACATGACCCTAGACCACTTACTCGGAGGGATAAATGCTCTTATCATGGAAGTGCTTCCATTTTAAGATGATACACTATCATACATTGAGTGAAAATATCAAGTCATTCTTTACTTGTTGATTCTAACAGATTAGTAAGATAAATCCTTTAATAGGGTCACTCATGTTATCTCTATTTGAGCATTAGATGATGTCATTAGTATCAAAGTGGATCTATTCATTATCTATGTTGATCAGTTGGTAAAAGGAAGAACTTCAAGCTCCAATATGCTAGTCGGTTAATCAAACAAGCCTCCATACCGAGTATTCACAAGGAAGTACCGAGAACTAAATAGAAATAGGTTTAACTAGGCACTAGAGAAGTTTTACTAAGCATCAGAGCATATCAAGAACCAAGCGTCAGTAAACACCGAGCATTTTAGACATCGAGGGCCAACATATTTACTGAGCATAATTGGCTGTGTTTATCGAGCAATCTAGGAAATGACATAGTAATTAGTTATGACACATTTATTTATGTAAATGGTTACATAGATTCATAAAAAAATTTACCAAGATTGAGGATTATTTATTATAGATGTAATCATTAAATGTAATGATGATTCCTATGTAATAGTCAGATCTAGGTTAATTTTGTACACCGTAGATCTTAGGTTTTTTCGAAGAAGATGTAAACCTAATTAGGTCATGGCAGTCATGTAAATTGTAATAGTTTGCTATATATTTGTAATTCATGTCATTTTGACATAAGTGTGAAGAAGGTGAATAAGTGCGAGTAATAGAAGAAGATCTTGAAGAAGTAGCCATCTTCAAGACATCAGAATTTAGACATGGTTTTCATGTAAGAGCAATGATTAGAGATACAATTCCATTTATTCAAAAGCAGTAAAGGCTACCGAGAAGAAAAGATAATAGATTACTACACATAGAGGTGTTATTTATTCAATATATCATAGATCTGATTCAGATAAAGTATAGTTGTCATTTATAGATACTTTTTGTTATCTTCTAATCATTGTAACAGAGTTAGTAAAATCTCCTAACATAGTAGACTTAGCAATCTATTTGTAAATCTCTTAACCTAGTACACACTCAAGTAGTGTTGTTTAAATCCTTTAACAAGGTAGATCTAGTCAATCTGATTGTTACTCCTAATAGTGTAAGATCATGAAAAGTGATCACAACTTGTAGCCTTAACTGACATACTTTATTATCTATAGTAGTGAAGAATTTGCGGGTGTCATCCCCACCGCAATTTTTATCTTCTAACAAGGGTTTCTACGTAACCAAAATATCTGTGTTATGTGATTGAATTATTGTTTGTTTTCATGCAATTTACATTTATCAAGTCAATTGAATGAATGTTGCAAACAATGGATTCAATTTGATAGATTTGATACTATTGGCATATTGAGTATTCAATTAAAAGGTTTTGAGGGCACTAATTCACCCCTCCCCTCTTAGTCCCTTTTCTTTCCATTCCAACAATTGGTATCAGAGCTAGATCTCTTATTGGAAGGTTTAACCACTGAAGAGGAAAGATCTAAACATGGAGAGATACAAGTTGGACAAAACTATAGAGAATCAAAAGATTCAGATGTAGATTCTTGTTGACAAATACAAGCAAGCTAAGGATGAGTTGAAAAAGTTACTAGTTTAGAGAAAGGACATGGCTATTCGGGAATGTGAGACTAACTATCATGAAAAAGATATTGATGATCTATTTGAGAATATCAGATCTAGTTCGGGCAGTATATCTAACAATTTTGAAAGTGCAATTTCTAATTTATCTGAGAAAAATCTTCATTTGACTGAACAAGTGAAAGCCCTATAGATCAGTCAAGAAACACAAATGGTAAGAATGATTTATGTGATGAACAATGCTAGACAAGTTGAACAAGAGATAAATTTCATTATTGAAGATAGAAGGCAAATGACTGAATAACTACAAGTGAAGGAAACTGAGATACTGAGACTTACCGAGCATCACTTTGAAATATCCAATTAGATGATTGTTGTAAGCCAGGAGATCAACCAAGTAAATAATGAGCTACCAAGGAAACTTGAAGACATTGGAGTACTAGGGAAGAAAATGAAAAATTGAGAAATGAAGTGAAGATGCAGCAACAACATAATGAGATGATGAAAAAGGCTGAAGATAGTTCCAATAAAATTGATGATTTTCTGATTAGTCAAAGATGACTTGGAAGTATTACAGGATTAGGCTACACTAAGAAATGAGAATCATCTAAGCAATTAGAATAGATGAATAACAACAAGAATCAGAGACCTAAGAAACTAACATGCTATCACTATGGTAAATCAGGCCACACTTCAAATGTTTGCAGGAGTAAAGCACAAGGTAAACCTAAAACCACTAATAAATTTAATGGTCATTGTTATAATTGCAACAAGTTTGGACATCAACCATGTGAATGTAGATCTAAGTTGAATAGGACTCCTAACAAACCCTACATGGAGAAAACCTATCACACTTGCAACATGCATGGACACACCTCACAAGAATGCAGAACAAAGATGAAGAAAGTCTAGACACTGAAAGGATAGAATAAATCCTATCAATCGAGAAGACAAGGTAATGCTTACACTTGGGATTATAATACATGGGTTAACTGCACAGTATGTGGAAGGTATGAACATATTGTAACTAATTGCATGAGGAAGAGATGGGCTAGAAAATCTCTTAGCTGGACAAGAACTGGTAGGGCATGTTTACACTGTCACAAAGTCAGTCACCTAAGTAAAGATTGTAGAGACCGAGCACCAGAAACACAATTTTTTGAAAATAGAAATACAATTGAAGATATCATGAGAATGAGAAACACTATGTGGAGAAAGGCATCAAATGATAATGTTGAGTCAAGCAATGCAGTCGGTGAAACCTCGTCCATTGGATTGGGTGACATCGACACCTCCCCCTAAGCTGTAAAAGGTATGTATGGAACTGATAATTCAAGATGATCACATTTTTCATATAGTTCCTTATGTTAGATGTGCACATACCAAATCTGCATAAATTGAGATGCATTATGGTTTTATAAGTTTTGAACTTTAAAAATTTTACAATCGGTATATGCTAGACCGAATAAGATGTTACCCGTGGTGACTACTATGCAAGGTTAACTGAGTATCAATATTAATCGAGTGAAAAAGTGATATGTTAACCGAGTTATTGGTATTCTATGGTACACACTAAGTTTGACAGTTGTCATCGAGCTTTGGTTAGGTTGAGCATTAATTACAAAAAGGTTTGAGTGAGAATTTGAAAAAGTTATAAATATGTGATGAACTTAGTTCATTTTTTTCACCAGTGTTTACGAAGAGCAAAGAGTTTCTAGAGTGATTTCAAGAAAAATATTTTTAGAGTATTTGAGCATAGTTTCAAAGTCTTCAGAGTGATTTCATCGACATTTTCAAGTCAGTATTGTTATCACTGAGTTGTTCATATGATTACTTACTGAAACCCTAAATCAAGAGATTATGGAATCCACATCAAAATTGAACAAATCTAAGTTTATATAGGAGGAAAAAGTTAATCTTATAGTTTCTGCAAGATGTAATGAACCCCGATACAAACTTCATCCTGAAGTTGCATCAAAAACTGACCAAATGAGAGGTTTCTCAAGCATACCACCTAGGTTTTTACTGGTTGAGGACTTACACTTGTACATTCACTACAAGATAGGGGAAATTGGTGATTTTGATATGTATGCAGGTTATCAAAAGTTATGTGGAGAAGATGGAAAACTGAAATCTGATTATAAACAACTAGAAGTAATAGGTCTCGTGAATGCCCTAAATTTTTTGAAAGACTTCAAGAATGAATGGATTAGGGTTGTTCTTAGTTGGTTCCATGATGGAAAGTTTTGGTTGGATGAGCCTATTAAAATAACTAAGAACATGATTCATGCTATCACCAGGTATCCTACCATTGACAAGACAAAAGCACTTCGCAGTGCATCAAGGGTAGGAATTGAAAAGAACACGGGATCCAAGTGGGATGACCGAGCTATGAAGATAAATACAATCAAAGACCTAGAGGTAAAATTTGTAGCTTATGTCATCGGTTATAAGGTCTACCAATCGAGCAGACTGAACAACGTACCATGTGGAGCCATTGACATAGCTTTCAAAATGGTCAAGAAAGGTTTTTAGTTGGACCTCGCCGAGCTTCTTTTGAAGCAGATTGAAGAAAACATGAAGACAATTTGGTCGGTGAAGTCTAATACATGAAAGTTTGGATCCCTACTAGTTTGCATATTCTTATATGTGCAAAGATTTTTCCCATCGGTCGGTAATATAGAATGGTCAATTGACAAGCCAGTCATAGTTCAAATTTTAGATTTGATTAAGAACTTGGGAAATAATCTTAACAGTGTTGTAGATAACTATTTTGAGCAATTCAAAGGTAGAATGAATTCTCAGAGCAGAATTTCAAGGAAACTAGTTGAAGATTATGAACAAGAAATATGGTTTCTAGTTGACACCGATCATACATTGATTAAGGCTATGGAGTGTAGGAAAAAATGGTTAGCCCCCATGGGATATGAAATAGATATTGATTTTTCTTCCAAATCAATAAAGGCTTTATTGGCTGTGCCTAAGGATTCTAATGCAGAAAGGTTTGAAACTTATGAAGAGGCCAAGACAAGAATTAAAACATGCCTAGTCATCGGTAAAATAATAAAGAAGTCAAAGAAAATGATGAAAAATTTAGTAAAGAAATTTGGTGATGATGTTGGATCATCTGATAGTACACTGGTTGAGGTAGAAACCGAAGGTCAATTACTTCTTTCTGACAAACCACATGAAAGTGAAGAAACTGAGTCAGACAATGATGTAGATACTACATTGGTTTCTCCTTTCCCCACTCTAAAGAAGAAGAAGTTAGAAGTGTAGAAAAGGGCACAAACATGGTCAACAACTACAGCTTCACGTAAACCAAAGAAAGGAGTTGTGAAGATATTAAGGCCAATTGTAGCAACATCGATGAAGACATACAAAAAGAGAGGTACTAAATCTTCTACCGAGGCCCCTAAGAAAAGAAGAAAGTTAATTAGAGGGAAAGATGATTTAGATGATGATGAAGATGATAATGATCAATTTAAAAATTTTGTAAATAAGATTCGGTCAATTGATGAGGTTTCTGAAGAAATAATTGAAAATCAAGGATTAAGTGATCCTGAAATTAGTCAATTTGAGCACTTGTCAACCAAAGACTAGAACAAAATTGAAGAGGCTATCATTCAAATGATGATTAGACTCAAAAGTGTACCGATAGAATTTTCCAAATATTTACCCAAGGTATTAGAAGAAATAATTTCACAGAATTGGTCCTATGCCTTGAATATAGAGAAAGGAATGAGGGAACAATCCCTAGTTTTGGCAATGCCAACATTGTCAATTCTTGAAATTGAGGAATTAATGAATAAGTATTCTAAGAGATTTTGAGTGAAGAACTAGGCACTGCAGATAATTGATGAAAATCTGGTAGACATAGATGAGAATAGTCAACTCATCTAGACTTCAATTATACAAGGCCGTGAAGAGTCAAAAAAGATGGCCTTAGCCACTATTCCTGAGAAGAAAGTTAAGAAAAAATGTAAGGGAATTCATACTGATGATGCAGACCTTGCACAAAAATAGAGAATTGATATATCATATACCAAGGTACCTGATACAACAGATGCCACTAAGGAGATGAGCTTAATTCAGGATGCACTGGATCAAGTTGAAATCCAAGGGATTGATAATAATGCAATTGATGTACTCATTGAGGACATCACAGATGGTGACCCTGACGATAGAAAATGATGAGGATGTCACTAATGCTAGAGCCAAATCACAAGAAGAGGGAACCAAAACCAAGCTAGTAGTAAGCTCTATATTGGGTGCTCTTCCTATATTGATGGAAGCAGTTGAAATTATTTCTAAGGAAACCGAAGGCTCAATCCCCGAGCAACTGAAGGACACATTAGGGGAACAAGGAACAAGCACACTTGCAGAGATAGAAGAGCCTCAGGATAAAGAGGCAAATACTTAGGGCCAAGATGACCCTAAGCCTACCAAGACCACACTTCCATACACTACATCTGAAGCTTCATCTCTATCAACCAACACAAAGGTTACCAAGGAGTAGAAGAAGGAAGATAATGTATCTACCGGGCAAGAAACACTAAGTGTTGAGGTAAAGGATATCATTCCTTTTGTTAAGATTTTGCCACAAGAGCCTAAAAAGAAGAAGAAAAAGCATGGAAAAGGGCCGGTCAGACTAGATTAAGTCATTAAAATACTTGACTATGACCCAAGGACTTTAGACCCTAAGGAGTTAACAAAATATGGGGAGCTATGCACAAGGAAGGCAGTGAAGGTAGCTTAGGAGAAGCTGAGGAAAGAGTGCAAGAGCAAGCAAATTCTTGAAGATGTAAGAGACATCTTACAACAGGTTGTACCTAAGGTCTAGATAAATGAAGAGACACCCATAATGGACCATCTTTCCACTCTTGTACAAGAAATAAATGCCCTAGACATTGATGCAGAAAAGAGACTCGAAGAAAGGGTAGAGTCTAAGATTCAGGACAAATTGGTAGAAAAGATCAGCTAAGAAGTGGCAATAAAAAAGGTAAAGATTTTTGAGGTAATCACCGATGTTCAATCTATTACTCAGAAAATAATTCAGATCTTAGTTAAGCTTTGCATTGTGGAGAGTTTTACTGCTGAGAGTAGTGAAAAGATTAAAAGGCTGGATACCGAAATCCAAGCTAGTGCAAATGACTCCTTAACCAAGCCAGATTCTTTTCATAAGCATATACTCAAAGTTCAAGAACTCAGGTAGTTAAGAGAAGATTTGAGGAAGCAGGAGGATAAAATAAGTGACCAAATCACTGAGCTAGAGGCAGAGTTGCTTCCCCACCTAAAAATTATTGAGCGATATATTGTCAAGGTGCAAGCCTTAGTTGCAACACCAGAAATTTTAGTGTTGGAGAACATCTTTGACATGCATGCACAAGCCGGTCTTGAGCATATTTCTCTCACCAACTTGAAAGAGGAATGGGAAAACCTCTTAGATTCTCTGAAAAAAAACCATCAGCACATTTTTTACAAGATGTAAGTACATATTTTTTATTTTTGCATTAATCTCAAAAAGGGGGAAATATAATGTATATGCCAGTTGTATAATTATATGCTAAGTTTACTACATACATACCATGAGCATGCACCAAGGGGGAGTGATGTAAGTTTTGAATAAATTTTGTCATGTATATATGAAGTAAGGATAGTGTGAGATATATTGGTTTATATACATTACAAGTTTTGATACCAATGCCAAAGGGGGAGATTGTTATCTCTATTTGAGCATTAGATGTTGTCATCAGTATCAAAGTGGATCACTCGGTTATCTATGTTGATCATTCGGTAAAAGGAAGAACTTCAAGCTACAATATGCTAGTTGGTTAATCAAACAAGCCTTCATACCGAGTATTCACAAGGAAGTATCGAGAACTAAATGGAAACAGGTTTAACCGGGCACCAAAGAAGTTTTACCAAGCATTAGAGTATACCAAGAACTATGTGTCAGTAAACACCAAGCAGTATGGACACCAAGCGCCAGTATATTCACTAAGAAAAATTGGCTGTGTTTACCAAGTAATCCAGGAAATGGCATAGTAATCAGTTATGACACATTTATCTATGTAAACGGTTTCATAGATTCATAAAATGTTTTACCAAGATCAAGGATTATTTATTATAGATGTAATCATTAAATCTAATGATGATTCCTATGTAATAGTCAGATCTAGGTTAATTTTGTACACCATAGATCTTAGGTTTTTCCTAAGAAGATGTAAACCTAATTAGGTCATGGAAGTCATGGAAATCATAGTAGTTTTCTATATATTTTTAATTCATGTCATTTTGACATAAGTGTGAAGAAGGTGAATAAGTGCGAGTAATAGAAGAAGATCTTGAAGTAGTATCCATCTTCAAGACATCACAATTCAAACATGGTTTGGTTGTAAGAGTAGTGATTAGAGATACAATTTAGTTTATTCAGAAGTAGTAAAGGCTACCGAGCAGAACAGAGGACAAATTACTACACATAGAGGTGATATTTATTCAGTATATCATAGATCTAATTCAGACAAAGTATAGTTGTCATTTACAGATACTTTCTATTATCTTCTAATCATTGTAACAAAGTTATTAAAATCTCCTAACAGAGTAGACTTAGCAGTCTGTTTGTAATTCTCTTAACCGAGTACACTCTCAAGTAGTGTTGTTTAAATCCTTTAACAAGGTAGATCTAGTCGATTTGATTGTTACTCCTAATAGGGTAAGATCACTAGAAGTGATCACAACTTGTAGCCTTAACAGACATACTTTATTATCTGCAGTAGTGAAGAATTTATGGGTGTCATCCCCACCATAGTTTTTACCTTCTAACAAGGGTTTCTGCGTAACAAAAAATATTTGTGTTATATGATTGACTTATTGTTTGTTTTCATGCACTTTACATTTATCAAGTCAATTGAATGAATGTTGCAAAAAATGGATTCAGTTGGATAGATTAGATACTATTGGAAGATTGAGTATTCAGTTAAAAGTTTTTGAGGGCACTGATTCACCCCTCCCCTCTCAGTCCCTTATCTTTCCATTCCAACAAATCCAAACATGGTGAGAAGGATCTTTAATAGGGTCTAAAGTGTAAATCCTCTAACAAGGTGAAATATCAGAAATAGTTTTAAATCCCTTGACAGTGTAGTCTTTAACAAGACTATTGTAGTTCTTAACCAAGCTACGAATACTCTTAACCAAGTATAACCTTAGAAGGGTTATTGTAATTTCTCCTAATAGGGAATATTTCATGGTGCACTAGTGAAATTCATGGGCATCGTGCCCACACATGATTTTATCCCTTGAACAAGGGTTTACATAGGAATTTTTTTGTGTCAAGAGTTCAATATGTGTGAATGTTTTACTTGTTATGCTTTATTGTCATAATATTATTTTCATCTTGGTTATTGTGGAAGATAATTGTTAAAATCATTAGTAATGTGATTTCACTAATTTACCACTCCCTCTCAATGCCTTATTATACTAACATATGCATTCATTTCCTTATTTTACTTTGGGGATTCTCTTGTGTGGCTCTTGCTGTAAAGATTTTTTTGATTCTATGAGTTCCCCCTATCCTCAACTGCATTAGGTGGCAATAGAGAAAGGTTTTGCAACCTAGGGTTTTATTATGGGGTGGAAAAAGAGAGGATCCAACCTACAACTGTTGAATATTATGAAGATGACTAGAAGAAATGCTAGAGGAGGAACAAGGAATGTAGATCTAGTTGTCTTGGATATATTGAGGAAAATTAATACAAGATTGGAAGTAGTGGAAATAGCGCAAAGGAGAAGGAAACTTATTGAAGATACAAGTGATGAAGAAGGAGATGGATATAAGTAGTTTGCATAAGGAGAGAACAATAAATATCAAGAAGAGTTGAATCGAGAAGAAGAAAGATTCATCAAAGCATTGGCCAATGTGATAAAGGGACCTCATTTCAATCCACCTGATTATCATGGTAACTTGGATTTTGATGAATTGATAGATTGGATAACATAGATGGAAAAGTACTTTGAACTTAAAGGAACTAGTGAGGAGAAGAAGGTAAAATATGCTTGTACGAAGTTGAAAGGTCATGCATCCTTATGGTGGGAACATTTGCAAATAGATCGACAGAGAAGAGGCAAATATAAGATCAAATATTGATGGGATGGTGAATAAATTAAAGGCTACATTATTGACTAAGGACTATAAAGTGAATTTATCTTGGAAGTTGCAAAACTTGAAGAAAAAGGACTTAAGTGTTAAGGGTTATATCGAGGAGTTATACTAACTAAACATTACATCTAAGCATGTAGATGATGAAACTAAAAAAGTTTCTCACTATCTTAATGGTTTAAGGGTTTCAATAAAGGATGAGATTAGTCTAATACAAATTAGAAGTATGGAAGAATATTATAACTAGGCATTGAAGGCTAAAGAAAAGTTGAACATAAGGCATGAACATAGAAAAAGAGGTAGATGAGGAATATTTCAGAGAGGCTAATCCAATACTAATGCTATTGGAGGTAGATATTTTATAGATCAAGATAGGAGTGGATCAAAAGCTAAGGATAATGACTGCTATACCAGGAATGATAGGATTTCCTATTTCAATGAAGGAAAAAGTATTGGTGATAAAAGGAAGTTCAGTGGCACTTATTTTAAATGTGGTGAAGTGAGGCATCGAGCCTTTGAATGTAAACAAGGAGAATCTAAGAGGAAGGTGGTAAGAATTAGGTGAACATCCTTTGCAGATGAGGAATCCACTAGATCAATGAATAATAATTAAGTAGAGGATGAAGAAACCTTGATAAATCAGAGAATTCTATACCAAGGAAAGCAATATGAAGAACTATTGCAGAGGAAGAATTTGTTCTGAACCAGATGTGGGATACAAGACAAGATGTGCAATGTTTTCATAAATAGTGGTAGTTCAAATTGAATTTACGGGGATTGAAGCATCCTAAACCCTATCAGATCACATGGATTCAAGATGAACACAAGGTATTGGTAAACAAATAATGTCTAGTTAAATTCAATATTGGGAAGTATTATGATGAAGTTTTGCATGATATTATTCCTATAGATGTGTGTCATATCTTGTTAGGTAAACCTTGGTAGTATGATAAGAAAGCTATATGTTGTGGTCCCACAACCATGCTCCCCTTTTTGGCCACTTGGAAAAGGGGCCCCCCTTTTCTTTTATTTTTATGTGCCCTTAAGGGGGCTTCTTGCTTGTTTGTTGGGTCTGTGTGTTGTCATCCCCCTATCAAGGTGTAGTACCCACCCATAGTTTTCTTTTAGTTTGTAGTTGCCATACTCTTTTAGGATTTTATTTTAGTTGTTTGGTCGAATGATTTTAGGTCCCTTTTGATGTGATCAATTATTATTTCAATAAATGATGATTCAGGATTATGATTATTATGTGTTTATCATGCGTTTGCATAGATTATATGATGATATTATCATGATGTTATGTTTCATGTTTTATACTGGTTTTCAATGTTATTGATCCCATAGTTGCATGTGTATGGTTTTCATGTGTGTGTATCTATTTGGCATGTTTGTGTGGTAGAGGACGGAGGTGTAGTTACTTGCATAGTTGAGATCCACACATCTGACTATACCCTATAATTGTCTGCTATATATATATTGGATGTACATGCTTCATCTTGTGATGCCAAGTTTACAGGTACATGGCATCGTCTTCCCTGGATTGGTAGGAGTGAGCGTGCCCATAAATATTCTTCTCAATGGTAAAGAGGGGAGATAATACACTGACCCAAAACCCTAACCTAAGCCTAATTGTCCTAGGACTGGACAAGTATTAGTTTGACTACCCTACCCAAATTTGTCTAGATGACATGGATTCGCGGATCCCTTCTCTTGAGTTTTCTTGGTTTTACTGTGTTTGATTGCAGTTGATTTATTTCTTATGTGGGTGATTTTATATAATTTATTGATTAATGATTATAGTTGAAATTTAATATTAATCATATTCCTAAGTTTATTTGAGAAAATTTAATTAAAAGTTAAATAATTGAATATTTGGATTTAATTGAAATTAGATTTAATTATGCTTGTGTACATTATCAAATAATTAAATATTTAATTGCATTGTTTCATGATGCTTAAAATATTTAATCTATTTAATACATATTTTTATTATAACATGTGCATTATTGAAAAGTGAATTGTTTTCAAAAGTTATCAACATGTTTTAAAAAGTCAAGTTGAGTTGTGCATATTAAGTTATTTTTAATTTATTAATTAGGATTTAATTTCAAATTGGGAATTGGAGTTTGATTAGGATTTAACTGTTGAGTCATCTTCAGGGTTTTCATGAAAGGGGGAATTGAATCCCTAATATGGGGAATTGCATTCATTTGGGAGATTATACAGGTTTTGGAGAATTTGTGGAGGGAGCTTGTATTTTTGGCATCTTGAGATTCTTGGGTGTTTTGTATTGCTTGAAAAATTTGTGAAAGATTGTTGAGCATTTGGATCTTGGCTTGCATTCTTCATGGATTCAGATCTGCAGGATCAGGTTCTTACTGTGAAGGAATCTGGAATTTTCTTCTTCTCAAAGGCTTCTATTTTCAGTTCTTGCATTGAATCTGAGGGTAGGGTTTGAGAATCTTCTTTGTAAATTTGTCTATGTAATTTTCAACAATTTATTATGCCTGGATAGTTTTGTTTTTTTTTAAGCCAAAGTGGGGTATCCACCATATTTATATTATGCCTGGATAGTTTCATTTTCTTTAGATATGTTTTTGGCTATGTCTGTGATTTTGGGTATTAGAAAACCCTTGGATCTATATTTTTATGATTTTATATAGACTTGGCACAGTAGGGTTATGATGTCCAATTTTCATGAAATTATTCTCTATAAAACTCATAGAAAACAAAAAATTAGTGTAGGCTATAGTTCAACTATAGAGCTTGGCAAAAATAAATTATTTGTGAGAAAAACCTAATTTGGGTACAGAAAATTCATGCTGGAAAATAAAATATTTCCTCTCTGGTTTCTACACAGTAGGAATAAAAATTACACCAGTTAAAAAAATTACATTTGAGCCAAGTTAAATCAGAAGAGAAAAAAAATAATATAGTGTGTAGAATTTTGGTAAAAGGTCTAATTACCTTTTCTGGAAAATAAAACACAGTGATTTTATATTTCCATTTTCAGAAATTGTTTTCTTTAAAAAAAAATAACCTGTTTTAAAAAAATGACATTGACTTTATTTTTGAAAAATATTATATGCAAAAAAAATTGCGTCTGATTCATTATTTCTTATTATAAAAAAAAATTTAAATATTTAATATTTTTGATTAGTGGGGCAGGGGCCACTAGTCCCCCCTACCCCATGGTACCCTAAGGTATCGTGCGCAGGCAAAGACTGCAGCACGGTATGACTTTGTCTGCGCATAGGGGCCGAAAGGGCTTCGGCGTTGTAGTCGAGGACTGCAACAACTAGTGGGGTGCGGGCCCCACAGTTCCCCCACTTGCCCTCTCTTTATAAATTATATATATATATATATATATATATATATATATATATATATATATATATATATATATATATATATATATATATATATATATATATATATATATATATATATATATATATATATATATATTGTAAGAGTTTATTTATTTACTTTTTTTTAAATTAAATGTAATGTAATTTTATTATTAAATTTTATAATAATTTTGTAAATTGATTAATTATTATTTCTATTTGACTTACCATAATGTAATGCTAAAATTTTAGTTTTAAAATTATGCAATGTATTTTAGAATTGATATTTAATTTAAATTAGGTTTAAATTACTTATTTGATTTTAGATTCATACATTCAATTCAATTTGGACTTATACTACTTGATATATTTTAAAATTTATTATTTAATTTTATTGGAGTTAAATTGTTTAATTGATTTTAGAATTAAATTGGCAAATTAATTTAGACTTAGATTATTTGGTTAATACTAAAATTAATTATTTAATTTAATCTGGATTAATTATATGAGATGCTATAATACTATGATTAGATGTGTTTTCTATAATGCATGTTTCAGTTAGTTTCAAAATTATCTTGAATGCATGATTTGAATTTGGATGCGCACATATACACTGTAATTGGTTGATTATGTTAATGTTTTCTATTTCTTCCTAGGTGTTGTGTTCTTCTGCGTTGTGGGCATTAGATGACCTAGGGAAAGCACAGAGGCTAGGGTTTTAATTTCCTTCAGTATGAATACTGCTTATGTTTTGATGTGTGTGTATATTTTGGTTATACCTTGATTTGACCATATGGACTCATGTTGCTTTGCAGTCTGCTTATGATATCTTTGTAATCGTTTCCCTTTCCTGTGTATGAAACTAGATCTGGGATTACCTGGTTGTATACTTGAATGATCTATGTGAGATTTGTGAGCCTAGGAGAGGTTAAATAGGTGCATCTTAGGGGAGTGGCTTACAATAGGGGTCCGGGGCTCAAAAGGGGCCAATACCAGGGTAACCTATTGTAAGTTGATTAATAAGTGATAACCTAATAATAAAACTTGGGAATAACATTAAATACAAGATTGATCATTGATGCCTCACCCATGCCTTGAGTGCTTGTATAGGCTAAGGATGGGAATGGGATGATACCTTGAGAGTAGGTATGATTTGAATTCCTCATCTTCATGAGAGGGTTTTCTAGTTCCGCATGGGTCATGTTGAGGGTCTAGGGTCCAAAGTGGCTAGTCTAAGGTAACTCAACCTGATAGACACTTGAGGGTCTGGGGTATAGAGAGACCAGTCTAGGGTAACTCAAGTATTTGTTCATGTGATGACACTCCAATAGTACATAGCCTGAGTCTCCTCCATAGTTATTCTACATGTTTCGGATGCCTCTGGATCAATGAGTCTTACCTATCACTATCTTTTGTACACCTTGAGTTAGAGAGCTTTTAGGATCTCCTTGCTTAGTGGTTTTACCTTGCTTTTGTATTGGTTATCTGCTTGGGGTTTGTTTTTATCTCCTTAGCATGGTGGGGTAGACCTTTGTGGATCTACATGGATGGGTGGTAGTGATTTTTTACCATTTGAGATTCGACGTCCTGGTGTCGATTCTTGATGGTGCTTCTGTAGTTGGATTCATTGTGATTCTTCTTTGGTGGTTTCTTTTCATATCTTCATTATTTGTAAGCATGTATTAGAGTATCGCATGTGATACCTAATCTGGACATTGTATTATTATTGTTAGAGTGATTACCACATACCCTGCGACATGTGTAGTGGATGTGAGTTTATGTAGGTTTCAAGGATGTCCTTGAGGATTGTAATTATTGTTATATGAGGGTGACCCCACAATAGTGGGTTACACTTTTTTAGACATGCTGATTTTTGTTGAAATAACACATTTTTAATAAAATATGATTATTTAAGCCTTGAGAGGTTCCATTTGAAGGAATTAATTAGAAATAGTTAGCTCAAAGCCTCTTAGACAAAAAAAATATTGATATAACATCTATACTCCTCATTCATACCTACAATGGAGTCTCCTTCGCACCTATTAAAGTGCTAACAAAAAATCACTTCGACTTTATATTTTCACAAATCAAATGAATCCATTTGAAAAACCTATCTATGTAGTAAGGTACTACTACGAAAAATCTTTCCAATGATTATAATGTTAATACATATTAAGTTTATTATGACTTTGTATTTTTAGTTTTACTAAACATAGATATTTCACCGTATGTCTACCTCTATGTTTGACGCTTATGGAAAAATAGTAAATGAGAGAAAAAAAATTATAAAAAATATCTATGCCCTATGTATTGAAGTTATCTTTATATAAAAAAAATAAAAAATGAAATTGGACAAATACATGACAAGTTATAAGCTATGTAGTCAATGTATGTCAAAATTACGGGTTGGTCAGATTCAAATGTTAATATAATATGCAATAATAATGATAATGTCATGAAACCAATTTCATGCCCTCCATATGGATGTTACAAAACTAAATTCGAAAGAATCACATTGATATCTATTTTAGAAAAAAAAGTTATGCTCTATGAAAACAATGTAATTCTTTGAAAATGACATTTTCAGCAACATACCAGTTTTTGTGGGAGAAATAAAAAACCATTCAAATCAATTAAAAAATAAAAATAAAAAATATATTTATAATCTAGATATAAAATCCTAAAATACTCTAATTTACTTCATCTTCTGATTTCAAATAGTTTAACGACAATATGCATCTAAATCTGAAATTTTTTTTCAAAATGTAAAGTTCAGTGTTCGTTCAGGCAAAAAAGTGTAACCCACTATTGTGGGTTCACCCATGCTGTAATTGTAATATTTATGTTGTGGAATCTTTTGTTGATGATATTTAGATGATTTTTGTTCTTATGTAATTGTATGTCATGGGACCCACAAGTTTTGTAATCTATGTTGCTTGTTGTATTAAAGTGAGTAAATGGTAATTTCTTTTGCATTAATGTTTATCTTGTTTGTAAACTTTAGAAAAAAAAATTGTTCACCAAACTTAGTAGCATGTTTTAGGTTAATCTCTCTTGGGTTCCCTGGCAGGGCGTTACATCTAGTATTAGAGAAGAGTTTCTACACTGGGAACTCTAGGTATGTACGCTCATTAGGTTTTGTGTAGTCTAAACTTGAAACTAAACATAGACATATAACATTATTGTTTTCAGATCATTTCTTTGTGATTATGTTATCTTTAGTTTTTGTTTCAAGTTATGTTGTGAGACGTTGTCTGGATCTCTGATGTTGTAGGAATCATGCCTAAGACTAGAGCTACTAGAGGTCGTGGTAGAGGTCGTTCTGGTAATTGTGGGAGGGGTAGACAACATAGCTCTTCTGCAAGTGTTAGTTAGGAGAGTCACCACCAGTATTCTAGAGATGATCAGAGAGAGGATCGTTAGGTTGAGTCTGAAGGGCCAAACATGAGACAACTCTTGTAGGTGATTCTGAATCATCTTGGTCCTGAGTAGGTTAGAGTGGAGCAAGTTATTTCTCATCACTCTCAAGGAGAAGAGAGAGTAGGGGAGAGGTCTAGGAGTCCTCCCAGGAGGGACTTCACAGTTGATCCTACAGTTGTGGCCACTAATCACATGAGGGATTTGTTGAGAGGGTGACCTATTCCCTTTGATGGGAAAGGAAATGGTTTAGAGGTAGAGACTTGGCTTATAGCTTTGGAGTGTAGTTTTTCTATGCATCCCTTTAGTAGCAATACTAAAGCTAGGTATGCGGTTATACAACTTACTAAATTTGTAGCTATATGGTGGAAGATAGAAGAGGAGAAGCTAGGGCTTCAGATGGATACTATCACTTGGGAGTTGTTCCTTGAGAACTTCCAAGAGTGCTTCCTCTCATATTAGTGGAGGTAGGAGAGAGAAGATGAATTTCACAATCTAAGATAGTTGACCATGTTAGTAGGAGAGTATGAGCGTCAGTTCTTCAAGCTCAAGCAATATGCTAGCTTCAGACATGATACAAGTCTCCTAGTTCAGCACTTTGTGAGGGGGATTAATGCTCGCCTAATTGGGGATGTTAGACTCTTTGAGCCTAAGACCCTCAAGGAAGCAGTCATTAAGGTTACTCTTATAGAGGCAAATCTAGCATTGGGTCATAGTGGTCAGAGAGGTGTTCAGCCTAGTGGTTCCAAGAAGAATCAGTCTTAGAGGAATAAGGCTTTTCAGAACCCTTCTACCTTTTTGAAAGGTAATCAAAATCAATAGAACAATAAATTCTTCCATGGTAGTAGTGGTGGTTCTCAATCAAGGAATTATCACAATTGCCAGCATAGTATGTGCAATCAAGATGATTAGCTAGCTTAGAGTTCACATCAGGATTTTGGTGGAGTTAGTTTCCAGTAGTCTAGAGCACCTTCAGCGGGGAGAAGTGGTGGTAAAGACAATTGTTATTCTTGCGGACAACATGGCCACATTGTTGTCAAGTCTCCTAATCGATCGACACAGTTTTCATAATAGAGGCCCATAGGTTCTAAGCCTACAATTGGTGATGCAGGTAGATCTCATAGGGTGTTTACAGTAGGGAATGATCCTCAGTGTTTGAACCCTAAGGTAGGGAAGGGTCCGAAGGGACCTGTTCAGTGATGCTTGGTTTAGTTTTTAGTTCAGTGCAGCAAGTTTATGGGATGTATATCCCTACTTGTTCCAGGCTTCCAGGAGTAAGCCTAATCCTAGGGGGGGTGGATGTAGTACCCACCCATAGTTTGGCTGAATGCTTTTAGGTCACTTTTGATGTGATCAGTTATTATTTTAATAAATGATGATTCAGGAATATGAATATTATGTGTTTATCCTATGTTTGCATAGATTAGATGATGATATTATCATGATGTTATGTTTCATGTTTTATACTGGTTTATGATGTTACCGACCCCATACTTGCAAGTGTATGGTTATCATGTGTGTATTTGTTTGACGTATTTGAGTGGTAGAGGACAGAGACATAGTTACTTGCATAGTCAAGATCCACACGTTCAACCGTACCCTATCATTGTCTACTATATATATATATATATATATATATATCTATATATATCTATATATATATATATATATATATATATATATATATATATATATATATATATATATATATATATATATATATATATATATATATATATATATATATATATATATATATATTGGATGTACATGCTTCATCTTGTGATGTCAGGTTAGCAAGTACAGGACATCATCTTCCCTGAATCGGTAGGAGTGAGCGTGCCCATAAATATTCATCTCAATGGTAAAGAGGCGAGATAATACACAGACCCAAAACCCTAACCTAAGCCTAATTGTCCTAGGATTGGACAAGTATCAATTTGACTACCCTACTCAAATTCATATAGTTGACATGGATTTGTGGATCCCTTCTCCTGAGTTTGCTTGGTTTTACTCTGTTTGATTGCAGTTGATTTATTTCTTATGTGGGTGATTTTCTGTGATTTATTGATTAATGATTATAGTTGAAATTAAATATTAATCATATTCCTAAGTTTATTTGAGAAAATTTAATTAAAAGTTAAATAATTGAATATTTGGATTTAATTGAAATTAGATTTAATTATGCTTGTGTGCATTATTAAATAATTAAATATTTAATTACATGGTTTCATGATGCTTTAAATATTTAATCTATTTAATACATATTTTAATTATAACATGTGCATTATTGAAAAGTGAATTATTTTCAAAAGTTATCAACCTATTTCAAAAAGTCAAGTTGAGTTGTGCATATTAAGTTATTTTTAATTTATTAATTAGGATTTACTTTCAAATCGGGAATTAGAGTTTGATTAGGATTTAACTGTTGAGTCATCTCTAGGGTTTTCATGAAAGGTGGAATTGAATCCCTAATATGGGGAATTAAATTCATTTGGGAGATTAGATAGGTTTTGGAGAATTTGTGGAGGGAGCTTGGATTTTTGGCATCTTGAGATTCTTGGGTGTTTTGTATTGCTTGAAAAGTTTGTGAAAGATTGTTGAGCATTTGGATCTTGGCTTGCATTCTTCGTGGATTTAGATCTGCAGAATCCGGTTCTTACTTTGAAGGATCTGGAATTTTCTTCTTCTCAAAGGCTTCTATTTTCAGTTCTTGCATTGGATCTGAGGTAGGGTTTGAGAATCCTCTTTGTAAATTTGTCTGTGTAATTTTCAGCAATTTATTATACCTGGATAGTTTCATTTGCTTTAGATCTATTTTTTGCTATGTCTGTGATTTTAGGTATTAGAAAACCCTTGGATCTGTATTTTTATGATTTTATATAGACTTGGCACAGTAGGGTTATGCTATCCAATTTTTGTGAAATTATTCTCTATAAAACTCATAGAAAATGAAAAATTTTGTGTAGGCTATAGTTCAACTATAGAGCCTGGAAAAAATAAATTATTTGTGAGAAAAACCTAATTTGGGTAGAGAAAATTCATGCTGGAAAATAAAATATTTCCTCTCTAGTTTCTACACAATAGGAATAAAAATTACACCAGTTAAAAAAATTACATTTGAGCCAAGTTAAATCAGAAGAGAAAAAAAACAATATAGTGTGTAGAATTTTGGTAAAAGGTTTGATTACCTTTTTTGGAAAATAAAACACAGTGATTTTATATTTCCATTTTTAGAAATTATTTTCTTTAAAAAAAAATACCCTGTTTAAAAAAAAATGACATTGACTTTATTTAAAAAAAATATTATATGCAAAAAAAATTGCATTTGATTCGTTGTTTCTTATTATAAAATTTTTTTAAATATTTAATATTTTTGATTGGTGGGGCGGGGGCCACTAGTCCCCCCTACCCCAGGGTACCCTAAGGTACCATGCGTAGGCAAAGACTACAGCACGATACCCGTGCTGCAGGCTTTGTCTCCGCACGGGGGCCGAAAGGGCTTCGACGCTACAGTCGAGGACTACAGCGACCAGTGGGGTGCGGGCCCACGGTCCCCCCACTTGCCCTCTCTTTTATAATTAAATATATATATATTTTTTGTAAGAGTCTATTTATTTACTTTTTTTTTAATTTAAATGAAATTTAATTTAATTATTAAAGTTTATAATAATTTTAATGCACTAAAATTGGGTGATTTTACAAAGCATCACCTAGTTACTTATACCCCCAAGAATCCTAACTTTCAAAAGTGTCTCAATATGTTGTGAAACCTCTAAATATAAGAGGAATTTAACCCAGCACTTTGGGAACACCAAAATATCCAACTTAGCCCTCTTAAACTCTTGATTTGAGGGTTTCTTCAAACTCCCTTCTCCAAACACTTCCAGACCTTCTTGGTGATTGATTCACCATAAATATGACCATATATTATCAACCAAATCATATAAATGATTTTCCCTTAAGTCCAAACTCTTACTGCTTCTCTGTACCTAGCAATTCCTCTAGGTTCCCTTCACTGTTATGTGAAAACCAGTCAATGTATGAACTTCTTCATGCATTTAAGAGGTTAAAATAATATTGTACATGTTAGATTCATGCATCCCATGAATTCCAGGCCCTTAGAATTCATGGGATGTTCATATCTTAAAAGAAAACCAAACTGTTACAAAGAAACACTAAAAACCTAGCCTGTCAATTAACACCAAGAGTCTAAACTATTAGCACAATGAATATTAAATGCATTTAGAGCAATAAAGAATGAAAATGAACTTCTACTGCATTCCAATGAATGATAATAAACTTCTAATACATCCCTATCCTTTCCACAATGAGAAACTTAATCAATTTGCAGAGATCCAATAGTAGTAATGCCAAGGAATGTATTCTTTGTTATTATTCCTGTTCAGTCTGTACACACACTAGATATCCCATACCAATAATATTCTCCTTCTAAAATAGAACTTACTATAACCATATCAACCAACTATTTTTCATTGAGTTGATTTTATTAAGGCCTAAAACATAATAAACTAGCTTTTCCCTCTAAAATCCCAAATAGTCATTATTGTTTAATATTTGAATTTTTAAAACCACAAAAATGGCTTTATTAAACCTTTCTTATTGTTTCTTAATACCTAGACTTATCCCATGCCCATCCTAGAATTCTTGAAACATAATTAGACTTGAACATTATTGGTCCATTACAAAACAAGAGTTTTACTCCTTTGAGGACATTACAAACATAATAAAGTATTAAATTAAGTTAGAGTCATTATAGGTGCCAATACCCTCCAATTAATGTCTTTGGATGTCTTCATGTTCTCAGATGTCTTCTTGATCTCCATAGGTTTATTGAACTCCTTATGTGCTCTAGGTGCCCCTACACTAAGCATAGCAGAGGATTGGCTGGACATTTCAGTTGTGATAAAACCCTTGCTTTGGCTAGTGAGAATTATTATTGGCCATAGTTACAGAAAGATGTTAAGAAGTTTGTACAGATTTGTAGAGTATGTTAGATGGCGAAAGGAATGAAGCAAAATATAGGGTTGTATCAGCCATTACCTATACCAGAGAAGCATTGAGAGGATATCAGTATGGACTTTGTTCTTGCTTTATCGAGGACTCAGTGGGGACATGATTCAATTTTTGTGGTGGTTGATAGATTTTTGAAGATGACAGATTTCATTCCCTGCAAGAAGACTAATGATGTTGTTCATGTAGTAGAATTGTTTTTTAGAGAAGTAGTGAGACTACATGGTTTGCCAAAGACCATAGTTTCAGGTTGCGACACTAAGTTTGTTGGGTATTTCTAGTGTACATTCTGGAAGAAGTTGAAAACAGATTTGAAGTTTAGTTCATTGCATCACCCATAGACTAATGGATAGACAAAGGTGGTGAATAGAAGTTTGAGAAATTTGCTGATAGGTTTGGTTGGAGATAAGCCAAAAGGATGAGATTTGATTTTACCACAGGCGGAATTTGCATACAATAATTCTATTAATAGGAGCACTAGTAAATCACCATTCCACATTGTATATGGAAGTAGTCCAAGAAATGCATCTAAGTTGAGAAAGATAGATAAAGGGGAAATAAGTAGTGCTAAAGCTAAGGATTTTGCAGAACATTTGAAGAACATCCATGAGGAGGTGAGGAAGCACATTACCAAGATGAATGTGTAGTATAAGGCTAAGGTAGATGAGAAAATGAGGCATAAGGAATTTTAGGTTGGAGATGAAGTCATGGTTCATTTGCGGAAGGAGCGATTTTCAGTTGGTACATATAACAAGTTGAAAATGAAGAAGTTTGGGCCATGTAAGATAGTGAAGAAGCATAATTAAGGAAATGCATATGAAGTAGAATTGCCTACTGAGTTGAATATTTCACCAGTATTTAACATTTTAGATTTGATAGAGTATCACGAGGGAGGTGTTGAAGATGACATCACAGCAACATAGTGGAGTATTCCAACAACCAGTTCAGCTACCAAGGAGATTGAGGACATATTGGATAGTCGTGTTGGCAGAAGTACCAGGAACAAGACATATGAATAATATTTGGTCAAATGGAAAGGATGACCTGTTGAAGATTCATCATGGCTGACAAAGGAGGAGGTTAACCGTCTTGGTTTTCCTTTGCACACCTGAGTCGTGAGAGGGTCACTTCTCAAATTACCCTAGGTGTCTGATGCAGGAGCATCCTGGGTGTAAGAGCAATCTTGCATCACCCAAAAATATTTTTGTTTGCTTTTCAATAAGGGCTATCTTGTGCAGAGCTTCTATTTATGGAAACTTACTATTTTTAGTAAGTTGGTCATATGATCTCAGAATATTTTGATTTCACAGTTAGAGGTTCATCTTAGTCATTTCAGCATACTAGCTGAGTTTTACTGCCTTATCATCTGTATTGGTGAAGTTATTGAGGTTTTTGGGTACAAAATCTTTCAGGTCAATTTTGAAGGCCTTAGAGGCTCCAGAGCGTGATCAATCCTTGACTAACTAGAGCTTGCATGAGTCAAGCACTATAGATCTCCTCGTAGCATTTTTGAAAAGTGGTTATAATAGATAAATAGAGCTATGGTTAGAAAGTTATGGCCTCAGAAAGTTGGGCTACCTAAAAGCATATTTTGTATTTCTTTTGAGCTGATCTTATTGTAAAAATTATGAAAATAAAATAATTCTATGTATAGTCAGCCTTAAGGGCTAAATTTCTCAAACCTTCTCGGGTAGTGAAAATTGCCTATATAAAGAATGAATGTAGTGTTGTCTAGGGCAGTTCTGGGTAGTAGATCTGAGTAATGATTCGAGGCTTTGTTCTATAGAATATTGTAAGGGAAAATGCCCATGTGGCTTTGCAGATTGAAATTCTAAAATTTGTAATTCCACATTTGTGGAGATAATAAGAAGCCCATTTTCTGTTCTTGCAAATTACTATTGTTTCTTTGTTTATGTTTTGTGTTTGTGGTATTAAGGGGAGCACCCTTCATCAAGTGGTATCAGAGTGGGAGTTCTTGAGTATGTAAACAGATCACCGATTGTGAGGCAGCTTGCACCAGGATTGTGGCTAGGGTTCCAGCAAGCAGCGTGAAAATACCTCCACGAAGGGAACATGGTGGAAGAGCTGGTGGTGTAACACCTGAGGTTAGAGTGCTCCAAAAACAAGTGCAAGCATTGCAAGAAGAGATTCGCAAATGAATGAATCTTAATGTCAGAGATGAAAGTGAGGTTGAAGCCGAAGAAGTAAATTCTAAAGGACAAGTCAAAATTGTGAATCAGGAAGAAGAAAGACTTTTTCGAGCCATTTCCAAGATCGGGAAAAGATGTAAGATTGAGGTTCCTACATTTTCAAGAAATCTTAACCAAGAAGAATTGATCGACTGGATCAATGAATGTGAAGAATATTTTGAGTATGAAGATATTGAGGATCCTGATAGTGTCAAATTCGCAAAGGCTAGACTGAAGGGTCATGCGAAGATCTAGTGGCAGGAGATTCAATTGGAGTGAAATAGAAGAGGGAAAGATAAAATCACAAGATGGGATCGGATGGTGGATAAATTGAAGTGGTAGTTCATTCTTGCTGATTATGAGCTTGACCTACTAAAGAAGATGCAAAGTTTGAAGCAAGCAGGAAGATCTATTCATGAGTATACAAAGGAGTTCTATCGAATCCTCATCAGAACAGGCCATGCGAAAGCTGATAAAGAGAAAGTTTCCCGTTACCTTAATGGGTTGAGGTCAAGTATTCAGGAGGAGTTGAATTTGGTCTGAATGAACAGTATTGAAGAGGCATACCAGTTTTCCCTAAAAGTAGAGGAAAAGCTAAACAAGAATTTTGAGAGCAAACAAAATGGAAGAGGTCGTGGTGGAAGATCTAGTGGACAATAATATGGAGGCTGAAATGAAGATCTAAAAAATAAGGATGAGGCCAATAGCAGTCAAAATCAGATAAGAAACACTTCCAATCATTTCCAAGATCAGAATAATAGAGATAGAGAGGAAGAGGAAGAGGACAAGGATCCGGAAGAGGAGGCTTCCATGGAACATGTTTTCACTATGGAGAAGAAGGTCATAGGGCATTTGAAAGTCGTCAAAGCCAAGGAAGGAAAGATAGGAGAAATGACAGCCAGAATAGAGTTGCACATGTAGATGAAGATGTCAGATCATCACATTTTGAAGATGTTGAAAGCGGAGAAATGTTGATTAACATAAGTGTCCTACTGAGTGGTGAGAATGAACCTCTGTAAAGGAGGAGCCTGTTTCACACTAGATGCAAGTGTGAGGGTAAATGTTGTGATGTGATTATTGATAGTGGAAGCACTGACAATTTGGTGTCAGAAGAGATGGTGCAAAAGTTGAAGCTCAAGAGACAGAAACACCCACATCCATATCGGATTTCCTAGGTGCAAGATGACCACAAGGTCATGGTCAATGAACAATGCCTAGTGAAGTTCAAGATTCGCGGATACCATGATGAGGTACTATGTGATATCATATCTATGGATGCATGTCATATGTTGTTGGGTAGACCATGATTGTTTGATAGGTGTGTTGTACATGATGGTCGTGTGAATACATATTCCTTGACAAAGGATGGAGTGCGACATAAGCTAAAGCCATTGAAGGAGACCGAAGGAAAGGTATGTGGTAATGCAAGAATAACTTTTGTTGATGGAAGAAAATTCCTAGATGGTATGAGGAATGAGCATGTGTGTTTTGCTTTAATTCCAAAAGTTGGTAAAGAGAAAGTAGAAGATGTACCTGTAGAAGTTGCAGATTTGTTGAATGAGTTTCAGGATATTGTATCTGATAATGTTCCTAATGGATTACCACCAGTAAGGAAGATCAGTCATCGATGGATTTGATTCCAAGAGCTAGTTTTCCAAATAAGGCAGCACATAGAGTGACAACAACAGAAAATGAAGAGTTGAATAGACAAGTACATGAATTGCTACAGAAAGGGTTGATTCGGGAGAGCCTGAGTCCATGTGTTGTAACAATAGTATTAGCACCAAAGAAGAATGGAGAATGGAGGATGTGTATAGACTCTAGAGTAATAAACAAGATCACAATCAAGTACATGTTTCCATTACCACAAATGGATGATATTATGGACTATTTGAGTGGAGCTGTGTATTTTTCAAGGATAGATCTGAAGAGTGGATATCACCAGATTCGGACTAGAAAAGGAGATGAATGGAAAGTCGCTTTCAAGACAAAGGAAGGACTGTATGAGTCATTAGTCATGCCTTTTGAGCTAACCAATGCACTGAGCACTTTCATGCGGCTCATGAACGAGGTTTTGAAAGAATTTCTAGGTAAGTTTGTCATTGTTTACCTAGATGATATTTTGATCTTTAGTAAGACATTGGAGGAGCATATGGTGCATATTAGTATGGTGTTTGAGAAGTTGAGGGAAGAGAAATTGTTTATTAATTTGAAGAAGTGCATTTTTGTTAAGAAGGAATTAGTGTATCTGGGATTTTTAGTTTCAGCAGAAGGTTTAAAAATGGACCTAGAGAAAGTGTAGGCTATCCTTGAATGGCCTACTCCAAGGAGTGCTACTGAGGTAAGATCTTTTCATGGTTTGGCTAGCTTTTATAGAAATTTTATCAAAAAAATTAGCTGTATTTGTGATCCCTTGATTGAAACAATGAGAGGGGATAGAAAAGAGTTCAAGTGGACTAATGGGATAGATAAGAGTTTTAAATTGTTGAAACAGAAAGGTACAGAACAACTTGTTTTAGCACTTCAAATTTTAATAAGGTGTTTTAAGTAGACTATGATGCTAGTGGTACTGTAATAGGAGCTGTTATGAGTCAAGAAGGTAAACCTATTGCTTATTTTAGTGAAAAGTTAAATGATGCCAAGAGAAAATATTCTATTTATGATTAAGAATTTTATGGTATAGTTCAGACATTGAAAAAGTGGAGACACTATCTACTTCCTAAGGAGTTTGTTTTGTATATTGATCATCAAGCTTTGCAATATTTGAATAGTCAAGGAAAGTTGAATCAGAGGCATTTGAAATGGGTTGAGTTTTTGTAGAGTTATACATTTTTTTTGAAATCAAGAGTGGAAAGTCTAACAAGGTTGCAGATGCTCTTAGTAGAAGGTAAATATTGCTAACAGAAATGCAAATTGAGGTGATTGGGTTCAAGGAACTCAAGAATTTGTATCCAGAGGATCCTGATTTTGGGGAAGCTTGGAAAGCTTGTAAAGAACTTGTTACTCTAGACAGAATGAAGTGGTTAGATTTTATCATTCAGGATGATATGCCATTTAGAGGGAGTCAATTGTGCATTCTAGGAAGTTCTATGAGGGAGAATCTCATCAAGGAGAAGCATAGCGAAGGAAGGCCTTAGAGGCTTCAGATCGTGATCGACCCTTGGCTGACTAGAGTTTGATCAAGTCAAGCACTGTAGATCTCATCCTAGTGTTTCCAAAAAGTGGTTATAATAGATAAATGGAGCTATGGTTATAAAGTTATGGCCTCCGGAAGTTGGGCTACCTAAAGGCATATTTTGTATTTCTTTTGAGCCAACTCTAATGTAAAAATTGTGAAAATAAAATAATTCTATGTATAGTCGACCTTAAGGGATAAATTTTTGGAACCTTCTCAGGTGGTGGAAATTGCCTATATAAAGAAGGCCCATAGTGTTGTCTAGGGCAGTTCTAGGTAGTAGATCTAGGTAATGATTCGAGGCTTTGTCCTATAGAATATTGTAAGGGAAAATGTCCATGTGGCTTTGCAAATTGTAATTCTGAAATTTGTAATTCCACATTTGTGGAGATAATAAGAAGCCCATTTTTTGTTCTTGCAAATTATTGTTGTTTCTCTGTTTCTCTTTTGTGTTTGTGGTATTAAGGGGAGCACCCTTTTATCATGGTGCTAGGCTGAGCATTTCACCAAGGAGAATCAAGTGCCTGGGTGAGGACTCTATCATATGTTACACAGGACCAAAAGGGCAGATGGAAATCACAAGTAGCCGTCCTAATAGTCAATACTAGTATGGCTGAAATTAATTGTGAGGACTATATCTTTGAAGAATTGGACTTGGGTGAACTAATGAGGGAAGGGAGAAAAAAACTGGCTTCTATGGGATTGAATCATGTGTTAGGCTTCATGGATAAAGATGAGGAGAAAATCAAATCTTTAATGGAGTAGAATGAAGCAATGAAGAGATTCATTCTTAAGACGACGGGTTCTATTAACCTTAGTAACCCTGAGGCCTCATTATAGGCTATTTTGGAGAAAAGGGGTGCTCCTGAGATGCCAGTATATTTCTCATATTATTTTATTCATGCATGTTCAGATTGGAAGACTAATTTTGAGGATTTCACAAGAACTACCTTGAGGGCAATTTTGAGACCTTTTAGGGGTATCCTTACAAAGATCACTAAATTGGTAGATATGATGTGTGAGGAGGATGGATTGGAGGAGAAAATTATTAAATACACAAAATCTCTTAACGACCTTATAATAATAAGGAAGAAACACTTCCAAGTTTTGGTAAAAATATGAAGGTTCAGAACTCGACAATTTTGAAGAGTGGATCAAGGAACTCACTAGAGCCTTAAATGTTTATCAAAAGTACTTGAGTAGAATCAATAAGAAGAGGGACAAAGGGATGCTCTGGATGGAAGAAATACATAATTTTTTTGGAGGGATAGATTTAGATCTCTATGATGATGATGATGATCAAACAATGGACCCAATCAAGGACATCATGCATCAGTTCATGGATATCTTCAATGGATTAAAAACAAAAGATGACCTCCAACAGATGTTTTACCAAAAGGAGGAAATGCAAAAAATGCTATCTTGGGAAGAGGAAATATAGGCTTTTGTAAATGAGTTAGCCACCTTTTGGGAGAAGCAACAGGAATGCCTTAGAAGTATCCAAATGGAAGATTTTGAAGAGGTCCATGAGATAGTAGATAGGCTCCGCAAGGCACACCCATGGATTCTCCCAAGCCGCTAAGTGTTCACTTTTGGACTTAGCCAATTTTTACATAAGGAAAACTTTCTTGACACTTAGTCAATTTTGCACTCCAAGATTTTCGGCCTTTTGACCTCTGAAAGTCTGAAATTTTGTTCAAACATGGTGTTCAACACTTAGTCAATTTTCAAGCTCATTTTTTTTGGAGAAAGGGTCGGGATCAGAAATTTATGGGTCATCATTGCCAAGAACTTCTAGTCTTTTACGGTGGATTTGCTGTCAGATTGACCACATGTCTTGGGTTATTTGTGCATGCTTTGAAGATATCCTTCAGTCAAGACCTTGAAAGGGAGCCATAGTGAAGAATAAGGGGAAGAACTCCAAGTTTTGAAGGAAGAACATGCAGAGAAATGACAAAATTCCAGAGTAGATTTTGAGTTTCTTTAATGCATCTTATGCTTTAAAATTGTTATGCACATAGATCTAATCTTTGCTTGGTAGTTTAGGGTTGCTTTAAGAATAGTTTATTTCAATTAAGCTTTAGTTTTATTTATTTTCAAGTTTCATGCACAGCTGAAACCCTAGTTGCAAAATTTATTTCCCTAAAGGGTGAATTCCTATAAATTATAAATCAACAGTGTAATTATGGTCGATTACTTTTGCAATACAATATTTACAATTGGTGCTTCAATCATGGTGTGATTTTTTCTACTATCTTTGTGAGGTTTATGGATGCATTTTTTCTCATTCATTTATTTCAAAGAGCCAGTTGATTGTATGATGATGTTGATCTGGGAATACATTAGTCTGGTGTTTATCATTTCTGCATTTCTTTTTTGTGATGAATTATTGAGGAGATTATTCTTTGGTTCTTCAAGATAAAATTGTCTTATGTGTGTGCACGTTTGTGGTGGCTTCGTGATTTGATGAATTTTGATATATCTTACATCTGTGTTTATTTCCATTGATGATTGCATCTACAAAATTGGGGTTGTGATTTATTCAAATTTATGTTTTGTGAGTTTTCTCCATCTTCTTGGTACTTTAATTTGCAAGGCAACACAATAGTGGTTTATATTCGTTAGTTTAATTTCTACAATTTCATTTCAAATTCTTATTACATTTCTCTTTATTTATAAATCAGGCATAGTAGATTAAATCAAATTTACATTTCTTTAATTAAAAGATTCATAAAATACAAAAAAAGAAAGATCATTTGTTCTAAGATTGTGTTTGTAGCCCATCAAAGATCGAACAGTTTACATTTATCTTCAATGAGCTATCAAAGTGGTTGAGACCCAGTCTAAAAGGAACTTTGAGATTGATTTTATCATTCTTCCAAGTTCATCCAAATTCCTAGCCATTGTCTCATGTAAAAATGACACTCAACACTATACATGATGGTAGGGAGAATGTGTACACTATTGTTGCTAATGGAATGTGGAAAAATTTGTTACCTTTGGAGGAACCCCTTTAGAGTGAAGTCTATACTAGTGCAAGGATTTGTTTAGTAGATGGTAATAAGTTCTTGGATGGCATGAGTCATGATAATGTATGTTTTTATTTGGTATCCAAGAAGTATAAGGAGATTGTATTGGTATAATAACATCTTAAATTAATTAATATATTGCTTAATGAGTATGTTGACATCATATCAAATAATGTCCCTAATGGATTACCACTAGTAAGAAGTATCAATCATTTTATGGACTTGATACCAAGAGCCATTTTTCCTAACAATGTAGCATATTGGATGACACTAGTAGAAAATGAAGAACTCAATAGAAAAGTACATGATTTATTGTAGCATAGATTGATCAGAGAAAGTTTGAGTCCTTGTATAGTGCTTGCAATTGTAGAACCTAAAAAGGATGGACAATGGAGGATGTGTACTGATTCTACAACCATCAACTGAATCAAAATCAAGTAGCGGCTTCCTTTGCCAAGAATGGATATTTTAATGGATTGTTTGAGTGGAGGTAGATATTTCACTAAGATAGATCTAAAAATTATTTATCATCATATTAGAATTAGGGAAGGTGATGAGTGAAAGACCACATTCAAGTCAAATGAAGTTTTATATGAATGGTTGGTAATGCCTTTTGGATTGTCTAATGCACTGAGTAATTTCATGAGGTTAATGAAAGAAGTCTCAAAGAAATTATTAATTAGGTTTTTATTGTGTATTTGGATGATATCTTGATTTTTAGTATGAGAAGAGATGAATATTCTATGCATGTTAGACAAGTATTGCAAAGGTTAAGGGAAGAGAAGTTGTTAATAAATCTTAAGAAGTGTACTTTCATGAAGGATGAGTTAGTATATTTGGGATTTATAATATATGTTGAAGGATTGAAGATGGATCTTGAGAAAGTGAAAGCAATTATTGAGTGGTCTATACCAAAGAATGTTGGAGAGGTAAGATCATTTCATGGGTTGGCTATCTTTTACCAAAAGTTCATTAGAAGCTTCAGTTCAATTTGTGGACCGATGACTGAAACCATGAGGGAAAATATAAAGAAATTAAAATGGACACATGGAGCACAAATAATTTTTGAGTTCCTAATGCAAAAGGTGACAGAACAACCAATAGTAGTTTTACCTAATTTCAACAAGGTATTCCAAGTAGATTGTGATGCTAGTGGAAATACAATTGGAGATATCTTAAGTCAAGAAGGGAAACTTGTTTCACATTTCAGTGAAAAGTTGAATAATGCTCAAAGGATTTAATCAGTGTATGATAAGGAATTTTATGCCATATTCCAAGCATTGAAGAAACAAAGACATTGTTTTCTACCTAAGGAGTTTGTGCTTTATACAAATCATCAAGCATTGAATTTGACAGGGATAGTAAGTTTGTTGGTTATTCTGGAGGAAAATTTGGAAGAAGATAACAACTTATCTGAAGTATAGTTCTACTTTTCATCCACAAAATGATGGGAAGACTGAGGTTTTGAACAATAGTTTAGGGAATTTTTTAAGGTTCGTAGTTGGAGACAAGTTGTGGAATTGGGATTTAGTCTTTCATCAAGTAGAGTTTGCATATAATAATTCAATAAATAGGAACACATGAAAGATATTGTTTCAATTTTTTACTAGGTCTAATCCTTAAAGAGTAGAATAATTAAGAGATATAAATCATGATGTTAAGAGGAGTGCTAAAGAAGAGGAATTTTTAGAAGTTATGAAATCATTGCATGAAGAATTTAGACAACATTTGGAGAAAATGAATGAGGCTTATAAGAAGAGAGTAGACATAAAGCAAAGAAACAAAGAATTTCAAGTAGGAGATGACATCATGGTATAATTATAGAAAGGAATATTTACTATTGGTACTTATAACAAGTTGAGAATGAATAAATTTGGGCCTTGTAAGATCTTGAGAAAATTTGATTTAGGGAATGCATATGAAGTAGAGTTACCTGAAGATATGGATATATCATCTATATTCAATGTTACTGATTTATATGAGTATTGTAAATTTGATTTCAATAGATATAATGGATTAAATATTGAACAATAGTATTATGAGAAATAGATGGATCAGATAGAGGAGGTTTTGGACAATAGAGTTGGTAGGACTACAAGAGGTAAGAAATATATAGAGTATCTTATCAAGTGGAAGGACAAACCAGTGGAAGATTATTCATGGATTTCATAGGCTATGGTTGACCATTTTAGTTTTCCTTTGGCCCCCAAAAATTGAGAGGCTCACTTTTCAATTAATCCTAGGTGTTTGATACAGGAGCATATTAGGTTCTTGGAAATCTTTCATCAACCAAAAATATTTATTTTCTTTTTTTCTAGTTTTATTAGTCTCAGTGCTTCTTTATGCGATCATTCAATTTAGATTATTTTCTCTTACAATCCTTATAGAGTGTTCATGACCTCATGTTGAAAATTTTCTAAGGATCACACATATTTTTGTTGCTTTGTGCATGAGATCTCACTAATTCTTGGCAAGACTATCTTGTTCTTCATGTTTTTTGGTTAGTCTTGTGTTTTCGAATCTCATGAAGGTATTTTCTAGTTGGTGCAGCTTAGTGATTCATTTCTCAATGATGTAATGCCTGTGGCCTACTTGAGGGATTGTAATTCATGTTCCATTAATTGGAGAGGGATCCTTATGGTTTAAGGTTTTGACCTATTTTTTGTAATACATTTTATTTGCATTGGGAAATACAATCTTTTTGGGATGACCTGAGGTTTGTGAAGGCTTTATAAGCTTTTTAATTGTTTCTCTTAAACATCAAGAATATAAGGAAACTCAGGTGTGGAAACAGCTTCCTACGCTAATCTCTATAGGAGAGTATTGTGCAAATTCTTATAAATCCTTACAATTTCAGATTCGTTAACTACTTTAACAAAGATATTGCAACCACATACCATACATATAGAAAAATAGAGAATGACACAATGATATACCCTGGGGAAAACCTTTCGGTAAAAAACCCCAGCACTCCAAAACCTACACAATGTATTATCTTCAACACAAAGGTTACAATACACTTGCAATGCAAGTTCTTTCAGGAGATGAGAGACAAAGCCAACAAGACTTAAACTTTGTTATATCTCTCCCATAGGAGCAGCATCATATATATAGACTCCTCAGGACCCAAAGATAGGCACAACCACCAAAGAGCCATGCACAAAGCCACATGTACACAGCTATTACATGCAATCCCAATAATAGGCATCCATCCCTAGAATAGACTATGACAGCTTGTCATAGAATTAGCCAAAAATAACAGTCACAAGAGAAGTGTAAGAGAATCTGTCATACCAACCTATTTTTGGCATATTCTCTTACACACACCAACCACTTCTTCTTGGGCGCCCAAATAGGCCCAAGTCATAAGATGCTCTTACACCTGTCATAGCACATTCCTTAAATAGTTCTTACACATCATAGGAATCTGTCATGACCATTTCAGTCATGATCTCCTTACGCACAAGATGTCGACACATCAAGTGGAGTAACACATCAACATGCCAACTAGACATGTACACTCACACTTAATTACATTATTTGCAAAAAAAATACATTTACAAAGAAAATAATAAGAATAGGAATTATCCAAGGTTGAGACACCTTATTCTTAACATTCTCCCACTTGTCGAACACCTTGTAAGAGCAACAGGAACATAACAGGAACTTTAACCGCTATAGGCCAAAAGGCCCATAGACTCCGAACACCATCTGAAATTCTCAGTGCCCACTGGTTTCGTTAATGCATCTGCAACATTCTTCACAGTATCTACCTTCTCCAAATTTACCTTTCCATCTTCCACCATATCTCCCACAAAGTGAAATTGCACATCAATGTGCTTCATTTTGGCATGGAAAGTTGGATTCTTTGCAAGGCAAATAGTGCTCTGACTGTCACACCAAATATTAATCTGTTCTGCATCAACACCAACATTAGAACACAATCTTCTAAGCCAAATGGCTTCTTTACAAGCATGAGTAGCAGCCATGTACTCAGCTTCTGTAGTGGACAAAGCAACCATAGGTTGTCGCTTACTCATCCAACTGATGGCACCACCAAACATAGTGAACACATAAGCACTGGTGGATCTCCTGCTGTCAATATCACTTGCCCAATCTGAATCCACAAACCCACGAATACAAACTGAATGTGGAGATCTAGAAGAGTTACCATGATAACATATGGAGTAATCTGATGTACCCCTCAAATATCTGAATACTCGCTTAACTGCATCCCAATGTACCCATCCAGGATTAGCCATAAACTAACTCAGGACTCCCACTACTTGGGCAATGTCTGGTCTAGTACAGACCATAGCGTACATAAGACTGCCAACTGTACTAGCATAAGGTACTCTATCATGTCCTCCACCTCACTAGGAGATTTTGGACAATCATCTACAAATAACTTTGTTCCCATAGAAATAGGAACACATAGTGATCTACAATCTGCCATGCTAAACCTATCCAACACAGACTTCACATACTTACTCTGACTCAACCAAAGTTTTCTATTAGACCTGTCTCTACTGATTTCCATACCCAAGATGTACCTAGCTACCCCAAGATCTTTCATCTCAAACTGTGCTGACAACTGAGATTTAAAATCAGAAATCATACCCTTACCCTTCCCAAACAGCAACATATCATCAACATATAATGCAACAATAAGAAGGTGATCATTTTCAACTCTGAAATAAACACAATAATCTAATTTTGATCTTACAAATCCAATTGACAACACAAAGGCATCAAACTTAAGGTACCACATCCTAGGAGATTGCTTCAAACCATATAGAGATTTCTTTAATCTGCAAACTAAGAATTCTTTACCTTTAACAACGTAGTGCTCAGGCTATGACATATAAATCTCTTCCTCCAAATCACCATGAAGGAAAGCTGTCTTCACATCCATCTATTCTATCTCTAAATCATATGATGCAGCAAGAGATAACAGAAATCTAATGGATGTCAACTTTGCAATAGGAGATAATATTTCACCATAATCTATTCCCTCTACCTGTGAATACCCCTTTGCAACCAATCTAGCTTTATACCTTTCAACACTACCATCTGCATAGAATTTCTTCTTGAACACCCATTTACAGCCAACAGATTTTCTCCCTTTAGGCAAAGGTACAAGGTCCCAAGTTTTTTTTTTCTCCAATGAAGCCATCTCATCATCCATAGCCTCAATCTAGGAACTTGCATCTTCCATGCCCAAAGCCTCTTTCACAGATCTAGGCTCATCAGTGTTAGTAATCAAAGCAAAGACACAACTAGAATCTAACATAGAATAACCAAACCTTTTTGGTTGCTTTCTTTCTCTCGTGGATCTCCTCAAGGGCTGTGGTTGAGGTTGTTCTTCCTCTTCTTCTGAACTATCAGAGCTGCTAGAGCTCTCCTCATCATTAGGCCCAACATGGTCTCTTTGTTCAGTCTTCTCAGGGGTAGGAGGCAACTGAACAACATCTTTTTCCTTTTCTTTTTCATCTAGTTGTAGCACAATAGGAGAAGATTTTAGCTCTCTGAAAATAACATTTCTACTATACAAAACCTTACTAGTCACAGGATCACAAAGCTTGTATCCTTTCACACCAGCACTGTATCTAATGAAAATACATTTAACAGCTTTATTTTCCAACTTAGATCTTTTCTCCTTTGGAACATGTGCATAAGCTTCACAACCAAAAATAGGAAGATGTCTGATTGAAGGCTTCTTACCAGACCACACCTCCATGGGTGTCTTACCAACAAGGGCTAATGTAGGAGATCTGTTAACTAGATAGCAAGTAGTGGCCATAGCTTCAGCCCAAAACCTTTGTTCTAAACCAGCTCCACTAATCATACTCCTAGCCTTCTCCATCAGTGTCCTATTCATTCTCTCTGCAACTCCATTTTGTTGTAGGATATAAGGTGTTGGCTTATGCCTCTTGATACCTTGCTCTTTACAGAACTGTTCAAACTCTACTGAGCAAAACTCACCACCATTGTTAGTTCTCACAAACTTAATCTTCTTACTAGTCTGATTCTCTACAAGAGCTTTAAATTCCTTGAACCAACTAAAGACTTGTGTCTTACTTTTAAGGAAATAAATCCACATCCTTCTACTGTAATCATCTATGAAATATACAAAAAATACAGACTTGGAGATTGAAGGAAATTTTACAGGACCAAATACATCAGAATGAATAAGATCCAAAACATCAGAAGATTTGTGAGAACTAGAGTAAAACTGAACATGATTTTGTTTACCATAGACATGGTGTTCGCAGAAGTCAAACTCAAGATTGCAATCATTTAACCCCTCAATGAGATTTTTATTTTTCAGGGTTCTGAGACCCTTTTCACCAATGTGGCCAAATCTCATATGCCACAACATTGTCTTTCCTGTAGGAAGCTTACCTTCCAAAGTGTTTGCACTACCATCGGAACCAATAGCCATAGACTTCTTCACTACTTGTTCAGATGGTGAGGATGAAGAACTATTACATAGAGGAATACATGCATCTAGCCAAAATAAGGTACCTCTCCTAGTACCCCTTGTAAGCACTATCGATCCTCTTATCATCTTGCATCCTTCTTTCGAAAAAACAACTTGCACACCTACATCATTCAGCATACTTACAGATAATAGGTTTCATGCCAAACCCAGAATGTGCATAACTTTGTTGATTCCCTTTACTTGTCCATCAGGAAATTTGATAGTGACCCTTCCGCGTCCAACTATCTTTAGGTGAGAATCATCACCCAACTACACCTTTCCACCATCGAACTCTTCATATTTTGAGAACCAGTTTCGATGAGAGGTCATGTGAAAAGATGTGCCCGAGTCAACCAACCACACATCATCAGATGCATGGGCTGCCAAAGCTGTGATGAATGCATCGCCATCTTCTTGAGATCTTTCTGAAGCTGAATCTAAACCTTTCTTCTTCTTCTTCAGCTCTTTGCAGTCTTTACGGAAGTGCCCAAATTTATCACAGTTCCAACATTTTTCCTTGGACTTATTGGAAGTCTTTGACTTCCCACGGGATTTGGATCTACCATTATTGTCAGACCTATTGTCATTTTTCTTCCCTCTTTCAGTGGATCTCCCACGAACAGCAAGGGCTTCTTTTTCCGAAATGAAAGCCTTTCTCCGCATCTCCTCTGATAGCAACGAAGACACCACATCATCCATTTTGAAGGTGACTAAAGTGCTTTCGAGAGCCATCACAAGATGGTCCCATGAATCCGGTAAAGAACACAAAAGTGTGTAGCAACGATCCTCCTCCTCTAACTTGACACCAGCTGATGTCAATTGTGCAGCCAGCAGATTAAATGCATTTAAATGATCCGTTAAGGATCCACCTTCCTCCATTCACAAAGAGTACAACTTCTTCCTTAGGAATAACTTATTCACCAGAGATTTGGCCTGAGACATGGCCGCAAGTCTTTCCCACAAACTATTTGTTGTTTTCTCATCTAGAACATTCAGAAGGACTGCATCGGTTAAACAGAGTCTTATGAGACCCTTAGCTTTATGGTCTTTGATATCCCAATCTACTTGAGCTATAGTTGCTGGTCTTGTAGCACTTGAAGTTGCTTCCCATAGGTCATGATCTTCCAACATGTCTTCCATCTTGAGTTTCCACAACTTGAAATTAGTGCCATTAAATTTCTCCACCTCCATTCTTCCATATGATGAACTTGCCATCTCAATCTACAAATAAGATTCAGAATGCTCTACAAAAAACTCCCACTCAAACTTGAGATTAGCTCAAAAAACCCTACCCAACAACTAGGATCAAAAGTTGATCAAGCTGTGATACCACTTGTAAGGAAACTCAGGTGCGGAAACAACTTCCTACGCTAATCTCTATAGGAGAGTATTGTGCAAATTCTTATAAATCCTTACAATTTCAGATTCGTTAACTACTTTAACAAAGATATTGCAACCACATACCATACATATAGAAAAATAGAGAATGACACAATGATATACCCTGGGGAAAACCTTTCGGTAAAAAACCCCAGCACTCCAAAACCTGCACAATGTATTATCTTCAACACAAAGGTTACAATACACTTGCAATGCAAGTTCTTTCAGGAGATGAGAGACAAAGCCAACAAGACTTAAACTTTGTTATATCTCTCCCATAGGAGCAACATCATATATATAGACTCCTCAGGACCCAAAGATAGGCACAACCACCAAAGAGCCATGCACAAAGCCACCTATACATAGTTGTTACATGCAATCCCAAGAATAGGCGTCCATCCCTAGAATAGACTATGACAGCTTGTCATAGAATCCACCAAAAATAACGGTCACAAGAGAAGTGTAAGAGAATCTATCATACCAACCTATTTTTGGCATATTCTCTTACACACACCAACCACTTCTTTTTGGGTGCCCAAATAGGCCCAAGTCATAAGATGCTCTTACACCTGTCATAGCACATTCCTTAAATAGTTCTTACACATCATAGGAATCCATCATGACCATTTCAGTCATGATCTCCTTACGCACAAGATGCCGACACATCAAGTGGAGTGACACATCAACATGCCAACTAGACATGTACACTCACACTTAATTACATTATTTGCAAAAAAAATACATTTACAAAGCAAATAATAAGAATAGGAATTATCCAAGGTTGAGACACCTTATTCCTAACAAAGAAGAAGAAGGATAGAGAATCACTCTTAATAGAACATTAGCTTAGCATTTTCTAAGATCCGATCTTTGAGATCAGATGGAAGAAAGTTTCTATAGAAGGTCTATGTAGTTGCTATGGCCTATAGATCATTTTAAAAATATGACCTATTGAAGGTTTTAATTATGCCTATATGCCTAGAATATATTGTTTTTTGTAGTTATTCCTATAATTGATTGTGTGATAAAAGGAGGCTGATATTGCATTCATTTCCTTATTTTCCTTTTGGGATTTTTTTGTGTGGCTCTTGATGCAAGGATTTGCTAGACTTTATGAGTCCCCACTATCCTTGACTATATCAAGAATCATGGTGCTTGTAGTCTCAAGAATTGATCTATTCTTCAACTCTGTTACACCAGTTTGTTGAGGAGTCATAAGAGAAGACAATCATCTCTTATTTGCATGTAACTCACAATATGCATTGAACTCATTTGATGTAAATTCTCCACCTTTGTCTAATCTCAGCTTATTCAATTTTACTCTTGTCTCATTCTCCACCTTTTCCTTGAAATCCTTGAACTTATCAAAAGCTTCAGAATTATCCTTCAATAAATTCATTCATACTATATTTGAGTAGTCATAAATTAGTATATGTCACCTTGCAAGCTTCTTATCTTGGTTAGGCCAAACAAGTTAGTATGAACAAGATCAAGCAAACCATTTGAATTCTCTTTATTAGAGTGAAAATTAGCTATGTTTTTCCTTCCTAGTTGACATTCATTGCAAAAATTGTTTGCAAGCTTCTTCATCCTAGGAAAATATCTAATAATGGAAGTATAACTTATAGCAACAATATTGTCAAAGTTAACATGACAACCTTTTATGCAATAACCAACTTTCATCTATTTGAGTAATCAAATAAGTCTTCTAACCACTATTCAAATGAAATCTGTTACCTCTTGTCTTAGATCTAGTAAAAATCTCCCTTCCATAGAATTCAATATTTAGCACATGGCATTGTTTAAATGAAATATATAGTCTTTATCCATTAGATGACCAACACTAAGAATATGATGTTTCAAACCTTCTACATATAATACATCATCATTGTTATTTTTTCCATCCAAAGTAATTTAACCTCTACCTTTGATCTTACTACTAGAGTTGTCACCCCATTTCACTTCACCACCATCATACTTCTCATATCTTAAAAATTTACTCTTATCACCAGTCATGTGATGAGATCATCCACTATCAATCACCCACCTATCCTCCTTGAAAACTTGAGCAAGTAGATATTTCTATTCAACAACATCATTAGTAGCACTAGAAGGAATAAAATCTTCAAATTTGGAATCATCTTCTTTAATATCAATGAATGTGAATTCATCATCATCATTGTCAACTTTATCAAATTCATCATGAGTAATGCCATCATCATCTAAAGCATAATAACACCTTCTTTCCCTAGGCATAGTCTCATACTTATACTTAGGAATTCTAGTAGGGAACCTAGATGCAAAATTCCCTACCTTACCACCTAAAAAACATTTAAAAGGAATATTTATTTTATACTTACTTCTAGCAAGAGCTCTATGATGTATTCTCTTTGAAAACTTGGATTCCAACTCTTTAAGCTCTTTGTCTTCCTCTTCTACTCCCTTCATCTCCCTTTCTCATCTTGACATTCTCCAAGTAGGTTTCTTAGCTAGATCTGATCTTTTCATGTCCTTTATAGTCATTGTGTCTTTGAATGTTATCTTAGCCTTGGGTAGTGCACCACCTAATGTACTCAGTTCAAAGGTTGTAATCTTTCCAACTAGGTTTCCCCTTGTCACATTTTTCACTATCCTCATTTATTCAATAGCTGCAACCTTGTTGTCATAGGAAGGAGGCAATGTTACCAGAGTATTTACAATAATATAATCCTCATCAAGTGTAACTCTATAACACCTGATAGAAAATACCATCTCATTGATCTTAAACATGTAAGAGGAGATATTTTCATCTTCATGGATTCATAATTTTCTTTCAGACTTTACAACTTTGCCGATTTTTTTTTTAATGTCTCCTTCATAGGGAATCTCCAACTTCTCCCATATCTGATTAATGGTCTCTAATTCCATTACATTGGTTATCTCTACATCAATCAATGAGCTCAACAAATCTTCCTTTTTCCTAATGTTCTCCTTGGCCTCATTGATCTCATCAATATTTGTAGGGTTTTGAGGAGGTTTGTATAAATTATTTTTAATCTTCCAATAGTCTTCATCAATGCATTTGAAATGTACAATCATGTGGTGCTTCCACAATGCATAGTTGGTTCCATTAAATCTTGGACTGTCCTTCTCATATGCTACCATCTTTAGATCTCCCTCAAGTTGTTAGGATTTATTCAAGGGACTAGCTCTAATACCAAATGTTTGAAAGAGGCATCAACTAACTAAGAGGTTGGGGGGGGTGAATTGGTTTCTCTAAAAATACTTAAACCTTCTAACCCTTAAACCCCTAAAGCTTAGAAACCCTTAATCACTTAAAATATTATTAATGATTTTCAAAATTGAAAGCATGTTAACACAAATTAGAAAACATCAACACCACATAACACAAAAGTTTTTATCATGGAAATCCAAACTAGGGTTAAAACCATGATGGGGATGAAACTCACAATAAGACTAGTACCTTTTTATAAGTATAGAATTATTACAATATGGGGAATTCACATGCATTCAGGTACACTACCTAGAGTTCACTACTCAATTTTCCTTGGGCTACAACCCTACGGAATTCTCACTAACTTATAATCACAATTCATACCCAAATCTGATAATTTATGAACTATATAGTAGCATCCACTATGCCTTAGTCTATTCTAGTACAATACAGTCAGATCCCTTGTTGAAATTCTCTCTGTCACACTTTAGACGAGAAATCTAGCTCTCGATAGTGTAATAGATAAAAATGTATATGTGGGAGATGAGAGAGAGATGTGTGATATGAAAATGTGTGTGTAGAAGGAGTGGGGAAGGTAATATCTTCTTCTTAACTCCAAATTCCCAAAGGAAAGATCCAAATTGATAAACTAGAAGAAAATGGTTAATGCATAAATGAATGAATCAATGAAGAATATGAAGAAAGAGGAAAACCTTATATTCCATTATGGAAGAGAGTATTTAAATCTTTATTGAAATGAATTGAAGACAAATATTAACCTCAAAGTATAGCAGATCTGGAAATTGCTATTTTCAAGTGTCTATACTGAGTTTCTGGAAATTTTGCAACTGGATCTAGAATAGAAACATGGAGATGGAGAAAACCCAAAAATCTTTTTCTTTTCTGAACCAGGTTGACCTTGACCCAAATGAAGGTTGAACTTGACCCCTTTATGTCGACCTTGACCTGTGCTACTCTGATACAAATTTTGTTCGTGGATCCCGAAATTTTTCCAAAAAGGGTATCTGAATCTACTCTGTAATTCATTGTTCTGCACCTGTTCCTATAAGAAAAATGGTTTTGTTGTTTGGATGAGGGTTTTCCCTTGGTCAAACCCTACTTTTTGAATTAACCTTCAAATACAATTGAAATTACAATAGTAAATGGAACAATTCACCTTGCTTATGTTGAAACCCTTGTGGAGGATTCGAATCCTTGAATCCAAAAGTATGGATGCTCCAAATGAATGTAGAATAGTAGGATGTCTCAAATCAATTGAATTTAGATCTTCAACACCAATCTTGAATGTATCTTGGAATAGGAAGAAGCTTGAATGGATATGGATGGAGAAATTTTCAACAAGAGGGCTCCATAGAGATTGAATCGTTCAATGGCTACCAATGGATCTCCTTGATGAATTGAATCTTGAATTCTTGAATGTTTGAAGATAAATGAATGCTTGAATTCTTTATTTCTCCTTCTTTCTTGCTTCTTGATTTCTTGATTTCACTTGTTATTGATTGGGAATGCTTTCTTGAGTGAGTTAATGTGAATGCTTGAAATGCGAGGAGAAGGCTTCCTTATATACTAGTCTAGGGCACAAACTTCTAGAGAGGCCGACATAGGAGAAATAAATTCCCATTGAGCCTATACCTTTAGAAGTGGGCCTAAATTAAATATCATTTAAGATTTTACCATTTTGAAGCTTGAAACAACCGACTCGAAAATGGGAAAATAAATCTGTCTGAAACTTGACATCCGAAAACCTTTGGAATCTAAAATTTAAACCCTGTGTTAGGGTCAAGGTTGACCTTGAACAAGAAGGTTGACCTTGAACCTGAGGTCAAAAACTTCAAATTCTCAGAGTAGGATGACAGAATTAGGTAGGAGAGTAGTGGAAAATAGGGCAGGATAGGGGAAAAAGCCAGATCCAAGTCAAAGACCCATTCAAGGCATTTGACATGACCCCAAACCACTTAATTGGAGGGCTAAACTAGTCCTAAATGAAAGTCCTTCCATTTTTTGATGATACAGATAGATCTGTAAAAGTGCTTCACTAGAAACCTCTTTCTTTCACAATCTTCAAAACACTAGCGCACAAACACGACAACACAAACCAAATCCACCATATTTATCAAGAGATACATTGGAGATACCTAATGCCTAATTATCAACTTCTCTACACAAAAATCAATCATCAGAATCACTGCAATCTTGCCAAATATTCCTTAGATCTATCAATAACACCTTGAGATCATAAACGTAACCCTAAAATGTTTTATCGATCTCACATAAATCATTTTGTTAACTTTTCTTAACATGCCAGCTAAGGACTCAAAAACATTACTTAAATCCATTGAAGTTGGTCACCTTGATCAATGTAATTTTCCAACTCACCAAGAACATAATCCTAGATCATCCTAAGGCATCATGAAGCTCAAATAATAATCAAATTCGTTGCACCCATCAAATATGTTAGCATCTTATGATAAACTTCAAGAATACTATTATCCTCAACTAAAATACTTGTGAATACTGAGAGGGGGGAGGGGGGTGGTGAATCAGTATTCTACAAACTTTCTCTTTTGCCCAATTATGGATATAACAAATTATCTTTATACATACATAACATAAGAAGCTAAACAATATGCATAGCAATGGAAATAAAGAACTCATAACACATGATATGTTCTCGAGGAAACCCTGGCCAAGGGAAAACCCTAGTGGGGATGATACCCACAAAGATCCACTAATCAAAAGTATCATGTTAAGGATGTTGACCCTGTTAGGAGTCTATTACAAGCATATAGTGTATCAGTCCTGATTAAGGGACTATAGGCCTTGTTAGAAGCCTCAACCCTGTAAGGAGTTGTCAATACAAAATCTGATTACCAGATGAGCCCACTGCCCAAACAAGTAATGTACAATGTATACTTATTAAAAAATGGATTAAGGTATATAACCTTATGCTTCTTGCATCAATATCTTTTCACCGCTCTTACATTCGCATCATATCATTACAATATTACATCATCTCTTCTCTTCTTGCAATTACAATTACATATATACAAGTTATTAAAGATAATAACTTTACATGGCTGGCTTCCATATATATTTATCCAAGAGTTAACATCTATGATGTTGTCCCTTTATATTGTTAAGTCATTATTTTGATAAACAATTTAATCCCTTAACTCTTTACCAATTCTGCCTTCATATTCTATCCTATCGACTTAACACTGTCTTCGGTAAAACTATCATAACTAATTCCGTACATGCCATACTAACTTGCACTCTAATATGGGTCATCATTAGTCATCATAGAGTCTATGTTCAAGTGCACAAGCACTGAAATTACTCCAGTCAACATCACAAACACAAACTGTATCCTAGTGCACTAGTGAAAACACTGTCTGACACTTAGACAAATTTGCAATGTGCTCTGCTATACTTGCTCTCAGTCTTTTGTGATCTTCATGTGGATCATATGTTTCCATAATTACAACATCTATGTACTCACTTTAGCCAAATTGCCAACAATCTCCCCCTTTGTCATTGGTGGCAACATATGAGAAAATTGGCTAAGTGTACAAGTCAAAATCTCAAAATTGTATCAAAATTATGGCCATAGTATAGAATATGTATACTATCCTTATAACTACTCAAAATATAAACTCTAATTCAATGCTCCCCCTAAGAGTATCAATCCTTATCAAATATATCAATTTTCTACTTTAATATCTCTCCCCCTTTGACAACAATGACAAAATAAGGTAGGGAGGATTACAAAATTGTATCCCAAAAAAACATTATACCTTCATTTTCTTATTGCAAAGCTGATAGGCTTGCAACACAATCTACAAAATCAACTTTCATAGCTTGTATCTCCTTTTCCCATGAATTCTTGATGGAATCTTCCACATTGAGTAATGTGCTCAGTCCATAAGCTGCTATTTGACAAGCTTGGAGGTTGTCAAATTTGAATTTTTGAAAGGATGTCTTAGTTGTAAGACATTCTTCTAACTGCTCTTCAATGATACTCAACTTCATAGAGATGTGTTCTCTCAAAAGAGTGAGTCTACTCATTTTTCTGTTCCTCTCATCTTGCAATATTCTTATTTCATCATAAAGCTTCCGAATTTTCTTTTCAGCATCACATACCTTCACATTAGGTCTGGAAAGAAGGTTACATTCATTCTAAATCTCATCTTCCTTCAACTTGATCTTCTATTCCTCTTCTGCTGTCAAAATCTCTAGTTTTGTACACTGTATGTACAATGATTTTCCTATCTCCAAATGTTTCATCAAGTTCTTGATACAAATATCAAGACTGCTAATATCATTCCTGATATTCTGACTGATGTTCAAAAGCATTTTAGCTTCATAAGCTACTTGAGCTCTCACTTTTGCAATATCAGATAGGTTAGTGAATTCATTGTCAAAAGTGCTCATTACCTTCTTAGCTTTCTCCAAAGGGTCTACCTCTTTGATTTGTGTAGTTACAATGCTTTGTAACTTCTCAGTAAGGTCCTTCAGACTCCCTTCAAGATTTTTCACTTTCTTGTTCTTGCCAATGATTTTATTCAAAGAAGTGATCAGTTCCAACTGATCATCATCATCAACTTCCTTTCCTAAAACTTCAAACAAAGATCCAATTTCTTTCTTCTTTCCAGTCTCAGGAGTAAGACTGATGTCTTCTGCGGAAGAAATGGGTGCTTGAATCTTAGTCTCCTTAGGTTCTTCACTGATAGATTTAGTCTTCTCTACTTCTTCAGTTCTATCTGGTTCATCAAGAGCTGAATTGTCAACAATGTTTGCTAAGTTCTTGAATACATTGTCATCAGTATCCAAGGTGACCTTAGTACCTTCAATATTCATGGTTTCATCTTCAATGTTAATAGCCAAAGGAGAGGGAATATCCTCTTGTTCAGCTTCAACTGCTTGCTCTTCTGCAACCAATGGCTCTCCAATGTTTTCTACCATGACCTTGATTATTGCCTGCTCTGTATCTGAATTAACTTCTTCATATCTGCCTCCCATAATCAAAATGGTTCTCCTTTTGGTTCTCAAATGGATGCTTAGGGCCCTCAATATCTACTCCAAGTGTTCATCATCTCTCACATCACAAAGCTTCTTCACAAGATTCTTTTTGATATTGGTGTCTTCTTTAGTTGCTCTCTGCTTTCTACTTAGCAATTTGGTGTACAACTCATCAGGTATTTGACCTTGAATAGAATCAAATTTCTTGTTTACCAACATCATATGCTTCACAATAGCATTCTCCAAATTAAGTCTATCTGAATAATCATAAAGACTGTAGTACTTGTTCATTCTGGTAAAGTCTCCATTTTCAATAATCTGCTCATTAAGCTTCTCAACTTTAGGTTTCCAAGCTTTCTTCTTAACTGTAGTGCTATCACTTTTTACTTCTACAATTACTCTTGGTACTAGTTGAACTATAGTCTTCTATCTCTTTTCTGGTCCAGTAGCAATTTCTTTCATTCTCTTGCCAGTTGTGGAGGAAGTGGATCTAGTTGTTACATGTTCCTTTTCTGGTTCCTCTACTTTCACCTTGACTTGTGTAGGTTCTTGCTGTGCTACATTGGATGACAAGGGTGGTACAATCAAAACTTATTTCTATCCAATATCCCTGATTGCTGCTACTGTCTATTTTTCTATTAAGAATTCTTATTATGACATCCCTGTATCTTTCAGTATTCTCTTGATAGTGCTGACAAATTTCTTCTTAGATTGCTTCTCTTCAATTATAGCTTTTGCTGAGTTGAAGTTCTCTTCAAAAGTTCCAAATCTGCTGCACTAAGTGTCCGATTTACTTTTAAGTAATCTGCCAACATATTCTTCTGTTTCAGCCTTAGATATCTCATAGCCAAGAGGGTCTATGAACTCAATTCTAGGTTCCACTGATTCAATATAGGTAAATTCAGTGTCAACCCTAAAACATATATCATTCTTATACTTCTTCACAAGTGACTGTGGAATTCTTGATCTGCTAGTTACCATGTTCTGAAATGTCTTCACAACTAACATAGCACTCTCATTTACTTTGTCAATAACATGTCTCAAATATATGGTATTTATCCTTTCCATAGCAGTTTGTCCATCATTCCAATCATGTGCAATGGTGTATGGAAATCTTCTCAATGAGTGGAAAAATATGTATGTAATTAAGGATGAAAATCTAAATTGTGCATACTTAGATTTCTTTATCTTCTCCAAGTTTTCAAATAATTGTATTCTCAGAATTTCACACATATCAACTGGAACTTTGTCAACACACATTAAATAGGCAATATGCACCATTCCAGCTACCATATCATCTTCTCTAGAATTTGCACAAAACTTAGTTGTTAGGTACTTGCATAAATATCTAACATCATGTTGTTTGATCTTGCTAATCATAATTCCTCTGCCATTGTAGGATGAACCTGTGTTGTCTATGACTATTTTTCTCATTTAAAGGAATAGCACCAACTTTAGATAAACCTGTGACTTCATGAATCAAGTCAGCTATAATGTCTATCACTCTATCCTCTAGCCAAAACTTCCCATTGTGAATTCTACTCAGAATGATCTTAGTTCATTCTTCATTGTCAAACTCGTACTTCAAAGCATACTGAACAATCTCATTATCTTTCAAATGTTCATATCCTTGTTTTAATGACATGTCCTGATTGTAAATGTTCATATGTTCATTGGTAAAATCACTATCACTGACAGTTTCTAACTTGCATCCAAGATAACTTCTCACATTTTCTAAGTGCAACACTCCATTTGGTACGAATGATAATGCTAACCTAGGATCATCTTCTTCCAAGGGTTCTACTAGTTCCCTCTTCATTCTAGGTCTATTCTTATCTCTGATATTGTGAATTAAGGATACATCCATGACTACTTTAAATTCCTTATACCAATTCAAAGATTTGTCAAGATAAATACCTCAAGTTCACGATTTTAGGGCTTTCATAGATTTGGTACTCAAATCTTTCACCAAATCATTGCAAAATGCTTCCAATCTCTATTCTTTTCTCTCCTAAACACTTCAATTCACTTAGATAATCAAATAACATCGATCATAACCTTTTAATACTTCAGTCTCACTTAGATCTAATATCACATTCAATTCTTTTGCCGCTTCTTTCCAAAAAGTTGTTTCTGCTATCCTGCAAAACTTAAAACTTCTTGTGATCTCGCAAAAAATAATATTTTCTTTTGCGCTCTTAACCATAGCATTATTACATCATAAACTACCTTAAATTAACTATGCAAGACTTAATTCATCGAAAATCTACTTCTACACTAATTCTAAGTTCCTAATCTATTGCAATTATCATAAATTAAGTGCTTTGAGTTAGGTTAGGTAAGGATTCATTCTTACCACTTGATACTTCACCTTTCTAATTACCTTCAATGTTGAATATGTCTCCTTGATTTGTGCTTTTAACAAACTTCACTTCATCTATATTGCTACAACAACCTTTTTGTCTGTTACCTGCATCTTCATTTCTTCTTTCATGATTTCTAGGGTTAGGGTTAGGATGAAAAACTCCATTGTTCATTCTACAAAACCTTGCTATATGTCCAATCTTGTTACATATCTGACAAACAATTCCATTGTTCCCATATCTTGGTCCTTGTTGATTGATTTGTGATCTGCAGTTTCTAGCAATGTGTCCAATCTTGTTGCATCTATAACATACTACTTCATTTCTTTTGTTCATATCTTCAGTAGGTCTCTTATCTGCATTGTTAGTATTCCTAAACATTCTACTACCATAATTATTCTCAATAACTTTAGGTCTTCTACATTCAATAGCTCTATGTCCAAAACCATGACAATTATAACAATAACCATTAAGAAGTTTAAATTGTTTACCTGTGCAATCTCTCTTCATGTGACCAATAGTATTACAACTAAAACATCTACCTTTGAATTCTCTTTGCATACCTTTTGGTGATTCTTCTTGGTTCAGTGGTTCTTCCCTTTTAGGTGGTTCTTCTCCTTTAGGTGTGTCCTCAGATTTTTTGATCTCATCTGACTTTTTCTTATCTATGCTTTTAGATTCTTTTAGATCTGGTTCCTTGCTTTCATCATTTGTTCTGAATATATTAAATCCAAGTCCAGTCTTATCATAGGATGGTTTTCCATAAGATACTTGTTCATCAATCTTCTCACTATTTGAATATAGCCTTTTAAGTTGTTGTTTGGATTGAGTCAATTCACCTTTCACAATCTTGTTGTATTTCTCAAGTTCTGCATGGTGCAAGTTTACTTTCTCAAATTCAGATGTTACTTTGCCAAGTTTAGATTTTAATTCTTCATTCTCAATCTTCAACCTTTCATTCTCAGATCTCAGATTTGCTTCATTTTTGTCATTTCCATCTTTCAAACTAAGCTTCAGATTTGCTATCTTCAGTTCATGTTTAAGGATCACATTTTCTTTTTCTAAGTTGTCATCACAATCTTCAATAAGAATTTCGGATTCCTTTTCAGATTTCAAATCTTCTACCTTATTTTTCAGTTTCTCAATAAGGTTCTTTGCATCATCATATTTCCTTTTTAGAGTGTTTCTTTCATTAGTAAGCATATCAATCTGTTTAAGAGCTTCTTCAAGATTTTTTTGTAGTTGATCCATATCCATAGAGATCTTACTCAAGCTGCTAGGCTTTCCTTGAATGATTCTTCTCTGAGTAACTAAGCTTTGATACCAATTGTTAAAAATAGGGAATACTGAGAGGGGGGGGTGAATCAGTATTCTACAAACTTTCTCTTTTGCCCAATTATGGATATAACAGATTATCTTTATACATGCATAACATAAGAAGCTAAACAATATGCATAGCAATGGAAATAAAGAACTCATAACACATGATATGTTCTCTAGGAAACCCTGGCCAAGGGAAAACCCCAGTGGGGATGATACCCACAAAGATCCAATAATCAAAATTATCCTGTTAAGGATGTTGACCCTATTAGGAGTCTATTACAAGAATATAGTGTATCGGTCCTAATTAAGGGACTATAGGCCTTGTTAGAAGCCTCAACCCTGTAAGGAGTTGTCAATACAAAATATGATTACTAGATGAGCCCACTGCCCAAACAAGTAATGTACAATGTATACTTATTACAAAATGGATTAAGGTATATAACCTTATGCTGCTTGCATCAATATCTTTTCACTACTCTTACATTTGCATCATATCATTACAATATTACATCATCTCTTCTCTTCTTGCAATTACAATTACATATATACAAGTTATTAAAGATAATAACTTTACATGGTCGGCTTCCATATATCTTTATCCAAGAGTTAACATCTAGGATGTCATCCCTTTATATTTTTAAGTCATTAATTTGATAAACAAAATAATCCCTTAACTCTTTACCAATTCTTCCTTCATATTTTGTCCTGTTGGCTTAACACTGTCTTCGGTAAAACTTTCATAACTAATTCCGTACATGTTGTACTGACTTGCACTCTGAGATGGGTCATCATTAGTCATCATAGAGTCTATGTTCAAGTGCACAAGCACTGAACTTACTCCAGCCAACGTCGTAAACACAAACTGTATCCTAGTGCACTGGTGAAAACATTGTCTGACACTTAGACAAATTTGCAATGTGCTCTGCTATACTTGCTCTCAGTCCTGTGCGATCTTCATGTGAATCATATGTTTCCATAATGACAACATCTATGTACTCACTTCAGCCAAATTTCCAACATCTATGTCCTTAACAGATTGTAGTTGCATGACCAAACATCTCAACTAGTTAAGCATGTGTGTGAAACCAATTGTTGCAACTCTATAACACTATAACATGGGAAATCAACAAAATAACCAATCGTCATCTATGACATCATAACTTGATCAAATAATCATATCAAAAACTAAAACTTGACATGTACCATGTAGACAAGCTCTACATCATCCCATGAGGTGTGTGAATCCTCAACCTTACTTCTCCATTGATCTGAACATCTTGTGTTACATGCAAAACTACATATTTTTCATCCAAACTTTACAATAGGTATGAAAAAATCCAAACTACACACCAGACACCCAAACATCACAGTAGACATGTTGACATCAATGAAAAAATATCCAAATTTCCAAAACATTTCTTCTTTGTCACCCTATTGGTTAGGAAAATTCCTTTTTCTTTTCTTCCTAGTCCACTTCCTTCCTCTTCTTTGCCTTTTTTCGAGAAATTTATGCAAAATTTATTTGTTGTGCCAATTTCTTGAAGGGGCATATGCTTGCACCATTGCTTCTCTGCCAAAACTTCTTGACCTCCATTTCCCCCTATGGAATCTATATTTTCTTTTCTTTGATGTAATTTCATTTCAGACATCTCTTCAAAGAGGGGAAAAATGTAGATATAAAAAATCATGCTTTATGAATCTAATAAAATCATACTAATTTGACCCTTCTAATTGATTGAATCCTTTATTTAATTAATTATTTAGACTAATAAAAATATTTAATTAAATTAATTATTTTATTTTTGTTAGATTGTGATGTTGATGTTGTTATTGTTGTTGTCATTGATTTTAACATATCTTGGTTGATTGGATGAGGATTTGATGCTTTGGTGATCCGGATTAGAGTGCTCCAGATGATAAGTTGATTTTATCTATATTTGGTCATGTTTTTCCTAGTTCCATTCATATTAAAACATAATGTGGTATACTCATTTGGGTCTTGACCTATTTATACTATGGTTAATGTGCTTCAGAATATTTTTTTTCATTATAACGTGTATATCCTATTCTTTGGTTCTCGATATTCTAGTAGTGTGTTGATTTGAGTGAGGAGGTTCTATGTTTCCCATGTTTCATTCCTTACCACCATGGGAATGTTTTGTGGTGACCTATTTAAGTTGTGTTAGGATTCAACTTAGATGTTTATAGAGGTATGACATGGTATAAGAAAGAAATGATTCTTTTCGACGTTAGAGAGTGTGCATGTGTAGTGAATGTGAATATGACAAGGAAATATCAATGAATTGTTAAAGTATGTGAAAGAGATATTCCCTTCATTATTCTTATTCAGGTACTGCACCACTTTGTATTGACTATGAGCCTCTTTATCTTTGGCTATAATAGTCAGACAATGAGCCTTATTTATAATGAGAAAAATGGTAGTGAGCCTTTGTAAAAATCACCTTAACTTGTGTCACTATAACTAGTGTTTATATTCATGAGAATTATCTTGTCTGTGGTTTTTCCCATATTGGGTTTCCATGTAAATTATGTTGTTCATGGTGTATAGTTTTAATTTTATTTCACATTCATATATGCTTTAATTATCTAATTGGTTTTATATTTCTCTGGATTAATTAAGATTATGAAAATTGTTTTATAATAATTGATTCACCCCCCTCTCAGTTATCTAGATTGTTCTACAATTGGTATTGGAGCTTTGGTTCCTTGAAGAAGAGCTTAACCACTTGAGGTAGTTATGATAGTGCATAAATTGAAAATTTCTATGTTTGATGGACTTGACTAGAGTTTCTAGAAAGTGTAGATGAGAGGTTACATGATTTCCATAAGCTACAATACCTAGAAAGCTATTCAGACAAAATATGTTGCACCAAAAAATGATTCTAATACTTTGGATGATATTTTTTCCTATGAGGAGAATGAAAAAGTAAGGTATGCACTATTTAGTGCTTTATTAAAGAGTGATTTAACAAAATTTATTTCTTTGAACATTGCTTATGAAGTTTGGTAAAAGTTAAAATAGATACATGATAGAGTCAAGTTATCAAATAATTTGACAGCTAAGTAGAGATATGAGAATTTGAGAATGGAAGAAGGAGAAGATATAGTAAGCTACTTTTAGAGGGTTGATAGTGTTGTGAATGAAGTCGAAAATCAAGGTGTCACTCTAATAGATGAAGATGTTACATGGAGAAAATTCTGATGACTTTACTGGAAATCTATAATGACAAGATCTCATACAGTGAGGAAATTTATGATCCAAATAAGTTTACTATAATATAACTATTTGACGCTATGACTGTATTTAAGTTGAGAAAATTTAGAAAAGAGAAGGATAAATTTGAAATAGCCTAATTTAAAGACACAAAGACAGAGGATGATCTGGATGACGACAGTTCAAATGAGTTAGAAGAAAACTTTACAAGAAAACTAAAGAAAGGTACCAGGAAATACAAAGATATGTTACCTCTTAAATGTTTTAGATGTGGAAATATTAGTCATTTAGCAACTAGGTGTTTGAAAAAATGAACAAGACAAAAATTCAAAAAGTTCAGTAAGGCCTATTATGTTAATGAAAATTCTAGTAAATCAGATGATGAATTAGATTAAGAGGATTGTCTATTTTTGGTGAAAAAAAGAACCTAGATTTGATATCGATAACATTTTCCTAATCTAATGATAACACTAAAACTACATTATTTGTTAGAAGGAATAAAAATGAATGGTTGATTAACAGTGGATGTTTAAATCTTATGTTTGGTGATAAAAGTAAGTTTGTAAAACTTGAGAATTATGGTGGAGGTTCTATTGGATTTGGATATGATAAAATGACACAAATTATTAGAATTGGCTCTATTACTTTTGATGGAAATCATAACATTGACAATGTTTACTATGTAAAGGGTTTATATCATAATCTTTTGAGTGTTGGATAGATGTGCAAAAATAGTTATAATATTATATTTTAGGATGATGGTTGTGATATCCAAAAGAGATACAAAATTGTTATTGCAACTGGAAAGAGGACAAGTGGGAACATGTATCAACTAGAAGGAGCTACAAAGAGTTTCTTAGTATCTTAGATCAATGACATTTGTCTATGGCACTAGAGAATATGTCACATCAACTTTGACAATTAGATGAGGATAAGTTCAACAAGTTTAGTTAGAGATTTTTCAAGGATGACCAAACCAAACAATGTTATCTACAACAGATTTCAAGAAGGAAACAAGACAAGAGAGACATTAAAAGGAAAAGATCACTCTTCTACTAGTTTGTTGAATCTTGTGCATGTCGACCTATGTGTTCCAACTAGAACAAGAAGCTTACAAGATGAGAGATATTTCATGCTTTTAATTGATCATTATCCCAAATTAACTTGGCTTGTATTTTTAAGAGAGAAATCAAAAGCATTAGAAAAATTCAAAATATTTAAAACAAGATTTGAGAATAAAGTTAACATAAAAATCAAATGTTTAAGATATAATAGAGGAGAAGCAACAAGGACAATGGTCAAAGAAGTGGGATTACCAGAGGTTTACTAAAGATAAGCAATATACATAGCAGTATATACACTTAAAAGAGTACTTTTCTCGAGGAGACATGGAAAGACATCATATGAGCTATGGTATGGAAGGTGTCCAATAGTATAATAATTAATTTTTTTGGAAGAAACTATTATATTCAAAGAGATGAAGATTATCTTGGAAAGTTTGATAACAGAGTTGATGAAGGTATATTTTTGGAATATCCTAGAAGAAGAAAAGTGTAATGGTGTTCCAACAAGAGACTGAACAAGATAGTTGAAAGTGTGTACATGAAAGTTGATGAATATATCCAAAGAAATCTTAACAAACATATTGTATATGAATCAAATGATTTTGCGAACAAAGGAAAAGAAGATAAGAAAGCAGATGAAGAGACAAAGAAATATCCAACATCTTAAGCTAAAACTCTAAGGTATGTACAAAGAAATCATTCATAAAATTAGATTACAAGAGATAAGAATAAAGGAATTATCATAAGAAGTAGATTAGCTTGATAATAGGTGTTATTTTTTTCTCTCAAAGACTGAACCAAAGACTATGGAAGAAGCATGAAATGATCAAAATTGGGTGAAGGCAATGAAGACTTGAGATGGATCAGATTGAGAAAAATAAGACTTGAGAACTTGTGTCTAAACCAACAAATATAAATGTGATTGGAATAAAGTGGGTATTATAGAATAAGATGGATGAAAATGGAAAGGTAATGAGAGACAAGGAAAAATTGGTTTGCAAGGGTTACACTCATATTAAAGGTATTGGTTTTGATGAAACATATGCTCATGTTTCTTGGATGGAATCGATCCAGATATTCTTAGCTTTGCAACTTTTAAAGATTTCAAAGTCTACCAGATGGATGTAAAATTATAATTCTTGAATGGAGAAGTCTAAATTGAACAATCAGAGGGATTTAAGACAAGAAGTATTATGGATGTTGTTTGCAGGTTGACAAAATTATTGTATGGGCCGAAGCATGCACTTAGAGCCTGGTATGAAAGATTGGACAAGTATCTGATTGGACAAGGATTTCAAAAGGGATCTATCGATAGTAATTTATACTACAAAATTTATGCAGATCAAATTTTGATTGTTTTGGTTTACATTGATGACATAATTTTTGTAGGAAAAGATGATTTTTGCAAGACTTTTGTAGAAGAAATGCAGAAGGAATTCAAGATGTCCATGATTGGTGAGTTGAATTTTTTCCTTGCATTATAGGTAAATCAAAATAGTAAAGGAATTTTTATTTCATAGCCTAAGTATACTAGAGAATTATTGAAGAAGTTTGGATTACAGAAATCTAAATCGTTCTGTACTCCAATTGTTATCAAATGTAAGTTGATAAAATAAGATGATTCATCAAAAGATGATGCAGATAAGTATAGGTCAATGATTAGAGGGTTTTCATATGACTGGATATTATGTATGTTATTTCCTTAGTAGCTAGATTTTAGCAAGAACTAAAAGAATCACATTTTTTTTGTAGTAAAGAGAATCTTCATATATATTTAAGGGTACATAATATTTTGGATTGTGGTATCCAAAGGACTCATATTTCACCTTGACAACTTATACTAATATTGATTGGGTCGAATGTATTGATAAAAGTTATAAAAGTGATGGAGCTTATTTCCCTAGCTCTCAGTTGTTTGCATGGTCAAGTAAGAATGATGCAAGAGCATCCTAGGATTCTTGGCAATCCTGTATCAACCAAAAATATGTTTTTCTTTGAAGGTAGATTGTTGGTTTTGATCTTGGTTCGGTGGATTTCTTGCTCAGTTTGGGAGACTGGTGCTTGGTTTCTATGGTTATCGGGGTGCTCAGTCTCTGAAGAATGCTCGATGACTAAAGGCATTGGTTCTCTAGTGCTCGGTGATAACTGTGTTCCTCGATCATGCCTAGCATGATCGGTTGATTGGTGCTCAGTTATTTCCTCTGTTGCTCGGTGTTCTTGCTTACCGACTAGATTGTTTTGTTGGATCGGCTTGGCCGACTGATTCCATTGATTTGGGTCACACTCCTTGAGTTATGGATTGATCGTTCGACATGTGGGGACATAGATCTACTGTGTTGCATTCTTCTATGTGGATCTGATGACCGTTGGGGCCATCTTTGAGAGTTTATTTATTTTGTAAGGCTATGTGAGAGCTGACTGATGTTTTAGCATTTAGTATTTATTTGTAAGGGTTTATTGTTTCATCAGCCGACTTGTGGCTGGGAATCAATATTTATAGGATGCTTGGGTAGATGTTTAAGGCATCAGATTGTTGGAAGGAAGGTTAGTAGCCTGCAAGATTAGGAGCAGGAAGATTGCTTGGAAGTTTGAGTACAAGTTTAGATCTTTCCTAGGTGCCTACCAGTCTGATGCCTGTTGCAGACTTGGGATAGCTGAATGCTGATGTTGTGGAGAAGAATTGGATCCTACGAGATCTTGTAGACTATTATTTTCTTTGTATCTGGCCGTAACCGAGAAGGCCTTACAGCCTAACACATTGCATGTAATTGGTGACTTGATGAATAAAGACTTCTATTTTGTTTTAGATTTGTTATTATTATTGTGTATTTTTGCTGCATAGTGGTTTCGCTGCAAGGTCAGTCAGTCCTTAATTGGATCAACTAGCCTTGACTACATCAGGTGGTATCAGAGCAAAGTTTTTTCCTATTTGAGCAAAGTCTGTTCCTATTGGAGCCGAGTGGATCTTGTGTGTTCGTGTCTAGATCTTGATTTGAAGATGCCTCCGAGGAGAAATCATGAGATCTCTAAAGAAGAGGAAGCTACTGGAGAATTCAGTATTGATGATTTTAGGGCCTTGTAGAAACAAGTGCAAGATCTGCAAGAGGAGTTGAGAAAGAAGAAGCCTATACTGAAAGAGGATAGTGATGATGAATATGAGGAAGATCATTTTGAAGAATCAATTGAAGAAGCTAGAGATCCTAAGGAGAACTAAATTCTGAAAGCTATGTCTAAGATTGGGAAAAGACCTAATATTGAAGTTCTGCATTTTCTAGAAGCCTTAGGCCAGAAGAATTGATTGATTAGATCAATGAGATTGATGAGTACTTTGAGTATGAAGAAATAGAAGATCCTAATAGGGTTAGATTTTCAAAGACTAAGTTGAAGGGTCATGCAAATATTTGGTGGAGAAGAGAAGTTCAGTTGGAAAGAGGTAGAAGAGGAAAAGAAAAGATCACTAAGTGGAACTGAATTGTTGAAAAGTTGAAGAAGCAATTCATTCAGGTGGATTATGAATTGGACATGTTTAAGAAGATGGAAGCTTTGAAGAAGACTAAAAAATTAGTACAAGAGTATACCAAGGAGTTTTATAGAATCCTGATTAGGACTGGTCATTCTGAAGCTGATAAAGAAAAGGCTACTAGGTATGCCTATGGTTTGAGACCTAGTATTCAAGAAGAGTTACTTACTGTGTGGATGATAACAATCGGTGATGCTTATCAAATGGCATTGAAGATTGAAGAGAAGATGAATAAGAAGTATGAAGGAAAATAGAACAATAGGAACCAAGGTGGTAAAACTGGTGAGACAGTTGTTGAAAGTAATGTGACAGAGAATCCTAAGACTGATGTAGGATCTAGCAGTGGTCAAGTTACTAAGAATGCTAGATAGAGAGGAAGGTGGAAGAATGAGCTCACTGGCACTTGTTATAACTATGGTGAAGCTGGTCATAGAAGTTGGTAGTGTCCTAAGAAAAGGGTTGCATTGACTATTGAAGAAGATATTGTGAATGTTGTAGAAAAAGGTGAGACACTCATCACTAGGATATTAGCTACATGTGTTCATGAACTGATGCAGAGAAGAAATTTGTTTAGAACCAGATGTAAGTGCAAGGATAAGGTATGTAATTTCATAGTTGATGGTGGCAGTTCTGAGAACTTTGTTTCAGATGAAATGGTTAGTAAGTTGAGTTTGGAAAGAAGGAAGCATCCTAATCCTTATCAGATTAGTTGGACACAAGATGTGTCTAAGGTTAGAGTTGAAGAACAATGCTTGGTTAACTTTCAGATTGGATTTTACCATGATGAGATATTGTGTGATATATTGCCAATGGATGCTTGTCATCTATTGCTCGGTAGACCTTGGCAGTTTGACAAGAATGTTTGATTTGATGGTCATGCTAATACCTATGTGGTTAGGCATGAAGGAGCTCAACATAAGCTGATACCTTTACAAGAGATAGGGGTTAAGGGATGTGTAGTTATTAGATGTTGTCCTTATGAAAAACCTCAGGAGCACAAGGTTGATGAACCTATTCATGTTAAGTCTAGTTTGAAGGAGAAGGAGAATGTTCTCTGAAGAGTTTGTTGAGATTAAGAGACAAATGGTCTTGTTGGCAGAGATGGTACAAAAGATGGTGACATTTGTGACACAGAGAGATGCAGATGATACTGAGTTGGATGAGGAATCTAGAAGGGATGAACCTTACCAAGGCACTGATGTGATCAGTAGTGGTCAGAGTTGGTTGCTATCAATTGCTGATCGAAAGGATAAACAAAGTGGAAAATAGAAGGACTTTCTGCATGAGACAGTGAATGAAGTGAAGACTACTTGGGATGAAGGAAAAGAAGAGATGTGGGTGAAGAACAAATTTGGCATACTTGTTCTGATTCCCTTGAGGCGTTCCTAATTTCCTTATGAGAAAATCTTTCTTACCTGGGGTGTCTGATGTAGGAGCATCCTAGGATTCTTGGCAATCATGTATCGACCAAAAATATGTTTGTCTTTGAAGGTAGATTGTTGGTTTTGATCTTGGTTTGGTGGAGCTCTTGCTTAGTTTGGGAGACTAGTGTTCATTTTCTATGGTTACCGAGGTGCTCGGTCTCTGAAGAATGCTCGGTGACTGAAGGCATCAGTTCTATGGTGCTCGGTGATAACTGTGTTCCTCAGTCATGCCTGGCATGGTCGGTCAAATAGTGCTTGATTATTTCCTCTGTTGCTCGATGTTCTTGCTTATCGACTGGATTATTTTGTTGGATCAGCTTGGCCAACTGGCTTCGTTGATTTGGGTCACACTCCTCAAGTTATGGACTGACCATTGGACATGTGGGGACCTAGATCTGGCATGTTGCATTCTTCTATGCGGATCTGATGACCGTTGGGGCCATCTTTGAGAGTTTATTTATTTTGTAAGGCTATGTGAGAGCTGACTAATGTTTTATCATTTATTATTTGTTTGTAAGGGTTTATTGTTTCATCAGCCTACTTGTGGCTAGGAATCAGTATTTATAGGATGCTTGGGTAGATGTTTAGGGCATCAGATTATTGGAAGGAAGGTTAGTAGCCCACAAGCTTAGGAGCAAGAAGATTGCTTGGAAGTTTGAGTACAAGTTTAGATCTTTCCTAGGTGCCTACCAGTGTGATGCCTGTTGCAGACCTGGGCTAGCTGAATGTTGATGTTGTGGAGAAGAATTGGATCTTGCGAGATCTTGTAGACTGTTATTTTCTTTGTATCTGGTAGTAACCAAGAAGGCCTTGCAGCCTGACACATTGCATGTAATTGGTGATTTGATGAATAAAGACTTTTATTTTGTTTCAGATCTGTTATTGTTATTGTGTATTTCCGCTGCATATTGGTTTGGTGCAAGGTTGGTCATTCCTTAATTGGATCCACCAGCCTTGACTGCATCAAAGAAGCATGATTCTATATCATTATCTAGCGATAAAGATAAATATATTGAAACATCTTCATGTTATACTTAGGTATTGTGGATGAAACAAACCTAGAAGGATATTAGCATAATATTTGATGAACCAATCTCAATAATGTGTGATAATACTAGTGCTATAAACATTTTAAAGAATTCAGTAAAACACTCCAAAACAAAACATATATCCATAAAAAATCATTTCTTGAGAGAGAAGGTATTAGACAATGATGTCGGACTTGAATATGTACCTACAAAGGAGAAAATTGTAGATATCTTTATGAAATCATGATGCAAGGGTACTTTTGAGTATCTTAGGAATAAATTGGGGGTTTTTTCCCTTCCTGGTGTATAGTAAATGTGTTGATGTGTGCAATGGTCCAAGGTATTATATGCTCATTCTTTTATGGATCAATGTTTGGTGGCTTCCTCTCAAGGGGAGAGGAGTAAGTTTTTTTAGGGGAAGTTTATCCATTTGTCATTATTGTCAAAGGGGCAGAAGAACATAGATTTAATTACTAATGTTATTTGATAATGATTTGTTTTCTTTATTATTGATCAATGTTGCCATCAATGACAAAGTGGGATATTGTTGGATTGTGATATTGATGTTGTTACTATTCTTGTCATTGATGTCTGTTGGCTTGCTTTTAGCACCCAACTCTTAAAAGATTTAAAATTGAGCCCCATGGAGAAATTTTCCAAAATTTACCCATAATTTACATTCGTTTGGCTAATAATGTTTTTGTGAAGGGGCAGTGTCTTGAGAAGTTATTCAACTTGAACCTTGTTTGAGGTTTGTTGGTGAACATATTTGTCCTCCAAGAAAATGTCTACAAGATGACCCTAAAATGCCCAAACAAGAAGACTCAACCAGCACCAATAGTTGGGTCACTTTTCTATTTAAAAGTGTAAGCCCCCTTTGAATTATCCAAGTACAGCTCCTCGTACAAGATTTTCAAGGAATTTGCCTAAGCTAAAAACTATATTGCTTTTAACCAAAAAATAAGAAAGGAAAAAGAACATCTGCTCATAACTATGCCACAGATGCTAAAAAAAGGATTTACAGAACGAAGAGAGGAGAAGTGAGAAGAATGGAGAAAGATCACGCAAAGTCAATCCTTTCGATCCTCCTATTAATGAGAAATAACGATGAGACTGAAACCTCCATTTTTTAGGAACACAGTTACATAATACTCAAAGGTTTTATAGCAACTACGATTACGAACAAAGTGGTATTTAAAGATAATTAAAAAGACTCAAAGTTCTATTTTAATCAAAAGAAAAAGAACATTTAAATACAAAGATTTAATTAACATTCTTCTCCTCTCTTCAAACACTCAATCAAAGCCTCAAAGGACAAAGATTATTGAACATAAACTTCCTGAAAAACCAAAACTTCCTAACTTATCCCTATTCCCCTTTTACAAACAAGAGTTCTGAAGACATCTCTCCCTTCTCTCCATCATTTACAAATGGAAAAATAGAAATGGCTCTTCCTTTTCTCCAGTAGCACAAAGTCTCCCAGCACCCAGGTAGAACCCCTTCTCTATCTCTCAGACGCATCTTTATCTCCCCTTTCAGTTGGCCTTTTTCAGTTTTAATAACTGACTCTTTTAAAATATTTCTCATCTTCTCACATTTCTATTTATCTTTGGGCCTTGCTTCTCGTATATGAAAAATTACATTCGGGCATAGAACATACAATAATTTCTCATGGTATTTCATACTCATTTGGCTTAACTTGTATTTTACCTTGAGCTTCTAATTGGGTATCGAATTGTAATTTTCCAAACAAAGATTACTTTAATATCCCCCTGATACATAAATATGAATATATACCACCCATAGTTGGATTCCTAGTATCTTTTTCAGAAGGCATGTGCCTTAAAAATAGGTTATTCAATCAACTAGAGCGATGAAATAGAGTAACACAACACGTGTTGAAAATGATGACAAATGCTCGACCGGGGCCATGTGTCTCCATGTTGCTGAGATGACTTTGTAGAATAATGAATGGCAAGAGAAAGATCTAGATTTGTTGAGTCTGATAATTCCGAGCCGGTTGAACACACACATCTGCATGTGTAATCATCTCTCCTTCAAGTTCCCCAAATGAGATCTTCTAGTTGATATCTTAATGCTCATTTCCAAACTAGTGACTATTGTGTCTGTATAGAAATTTTGTCAAATGGTTTTTGATCCTCGCGCTAGAGTATCTATTTCTTGACGCTCTTCTTCCTTTCATGATGTCCAATCTGTAGAGAGCAGTGTAGGTGAAAGCTCTTGGAGTGGGAGAGGAAGCCATCTCTACTGCTTTAAAGCATGATGTCTCAAAGGTTGGGTTTGCAGCATAGAAGAGCCACCTGCTCTTGATCCTCTTCCTCCAGCAATAGATTTGTATGGAAATGAACAAATTGGAGACAAGATGACACTCACTGCTACAGCTCTCAGGGTCACCATCTATCAGGTTTTTGGCACTATCAAAGCCATGTTCCTTCCTAATAAGAGTCTCAATCCCCTTTGTCTTTACCTTTGCATTCTGTGAGGTAGTTTGCATACATCACTTGTGCTTCCAAATCATTATTTCTATGAGATTTCAAATCCATATCCTAGGACCGCTATCTTTCCACAACAGTCATTCTTGTGGTCTTTATTGGCCTGATGTCCCTTACACTAGAAACCCAATGAAGCATGGGTTATTTGCATTGATGGTCTCCAATGCAATAAATATTCCTATGAATGCAACATAAGGCCGATGCCTCTCATCAACTTCTTGCCAAATGCCTCAGGTGCTTTCTCTAAGATTGAGGGTTCTTTTATACCCACTATAGGGGTGTTCTTATGAGTTGATCATTTCATCAAATAGGCAAGCACCAACATATTGGCAGTGCGCAATTGATTGCATTCCTTTACTTTGAAGCATCAGGTTCCTTTGAATCAAGCTCCTCCATCTATGATTTTCTTCTCAATCTTTTCATTGAGTCTCTTTTGGCATTAGAGTTGAACACATTCTTGATGTAGCTCGAGTATGAGTTGATGAAAGATCATATCACTTTTGGCTATTCACAAATAAGAAGACATGGAAAAGATCTCTCCTTGAGTGACCAATTTTTTGATTAAGTCCACCTTGATTTGCCTCCAAAACCACGTCAATGGAACATTCACCTTGGATCAAGCTCCTTTTAAGCATGTGCTCAGCTTTTGTCCATAGGGTATTTCGTCAAACAAAATGCACTGTCAGTGCTCCAACTTATTGGGCTCAATGAAATTTGAATTCCATGTATCACTTATTCAGACGCTTTATGAATGATCTTTAAACTAATGAAGTTGTACTTTTGAAATTTTCAATTGAATCACTAATCTGAAACAGGGAAGTTTCTGGACAAGAACTCTGAATCACTGCTCCTCTGAATTGAAGTTGGACCATGCATTATGAATCTTTGAAATTTTGAGCCCTTACTGGTTTTGTTGAATCCAAACTTGAATTGAACATTTGAACCCATGAAGCTCTTTGTATCATTTATTTAAAAAGTACCAGACAAAACTTAGAATCAAAATGTTGCACTTTGAAATCACCAAGGTCACCTATAATACTGAACTTGTCGAGCCTTCGACCTGAATTTTAAATCTCTAAAACTTTGAACCTATGAATCTTCTTATGCAAAGTGGTTTTAAACTAAGTTCTAAGAGGTTCAAGACCCTAAACTTGAAAGTTTATTTTTGGGGTCTATATGGGTACCAACATGGGCTCTAACTATGGGACTATTTTTGGCACAAAAATAGAGAACTCCAACAATCTCTGGGAAAAGATAAGTGCCTTATCCATTGGGTGAATAGAGTCACTAAGAAAAGGAAAACCGACATAAGGACAGAGGGGAGTAGGGCAAAGCCAACTAGCCCAAACACCTAAACCACTAGCAAGCTTGAAGCTTGTACATTATTCCAACAAACACTACGCACACCAAAATAATATTTGCAATATATACAAAGGTAGGAAGAGAGCCTACCATAGGAACCAGAAGCAAGAAGAGGTCACGTGAATCCATTTACCAGGTGGGAGAAATAAGAGCCCTTTCGGAGCAGCAAATGATGCCTTAATGAAGTACTTTGAAAATATGGCTCTCTGGCAACTTCTTCAATATTGAATGATAAGCCAAAGGTATACAAAAAATTGTTGACCCAATACATCTTTCCAAATAGCCAAGTTGCATCATAGCGTTCCCCATCTTTGAATGATTTTTCCATAACATTCTTTAAACAAGGAATCATCTCAGATTGAAAAGAATAATATTCAGGAACTTCTTCCTTGGCCTCTAGATCACTATCCACAATGGCACACTCCTTTCCATAATCCTGAGCATCATGTTTCGTATTACCAAAAAGAGAAAATTCATCCAACATGGGATCAAACCTGTCATAAAAATTTTCTTCAACTCTATCAAGAATCGGGGCATTATCAATAATGCAAAACATCCAACCCTTTGTTTCCTCCAGTGCATCTTTAGATTTCACAACATTATTCTTAGTAGATTCATACCCAAGAGAATAGAATAATGAATCACCAAGCAACCTCTTACAGTCTATTTGTTTTGAATTTATACCTGGACTATTGAAAGAGGGATCTCCTTGTCCTAGAGGTGATAAAAATCTGCATATGATGTCTTCTTCTTCCTTGCTGAAGAGAGTGTCATTCAACATTTCAATCGAGTCACCAGTGGGTTGGAAGTCAGCTTTATACCTCCTTTTCTCAAATAGAATTTCAACATGAGATGCTTTGGCCAAAGGTATCTTTACCTCATCACAACCACAAATTTCATTTTCAGATTGACAAGATTTCTCAATGGGCTGACACCCGATTTCACAATGGGACAAATTACTTTCAGCCTTCTCATTAAAAACAAAAGATTCAAAATTTGGTGACATGGTGTCAAAACTTTCACAAATAGAAAATTTTGAAGCAAGAAGACTATTATCAGCTTCAAATCTGAAGCTTTCTAAATCTGGAGGGAAAAAGGATTTGGATGCACCTTTATCTATGTTTCTTTGAGTACCATTATGATCACCAAAGACTACATAATTGCATGAAATGAAGTAAGATGATATTACCGGAGGTCCCTCATCATCAACTATCAGCTCTTCTTTCAGCCTTACCACCTTTTCTTCATACTCCTTCAGACCTTTGAGTTTGTGGAACCGTGCACAGAGATTTCTCCAATAAAGAGTGCTTGCATGATCATCTTCCAGACTGATATTTTCTCTGACAGCCCGAGAGATACTTTCTTTGAAACTATGCAAGAACTCGCCTAACACTTTGTCATGCATTGGATAGATTTCCATAAGAGAAGGATTAGGCCTTTTCTTGATCACGATCTTTCTGGTCTGCATGATGAATTAATAGAGTCACCAAGCTTTCATTTACATATATAATATACAAACTAAGGAAATGAGTTCAACACTGATCTTCAATTCCACTCCCCAGTAGAGTCGCCAAAAATCTATTGGTGAACAGATTTGTCCTCCAAGAAAACATCTACAAGATGACCCTAAAATGCCCAAACAAGAAGACTCAACCAACACCAACAATTGGGTCACTTTTCTATTGAAAAGCGTAAGCATCCTCTAAATTATGTAGGTACAGCTCCTCGTACAAGATTTTCAAGGAATTTGGCTAAGCTACAAACTGTATTGCTTTTAACCAAAAAAAAAGAAAGGAAAAAGAAGATCTGCTCATAACTATGCCACAGATGTTGAAAAATGATTTACAGAATGGAGAGAAGAGAAGTGAGAAGAATGGAAAAATATCACGCAAAGTCAATCCTTTCGATCCTCCTATTGCTGGGAAATAACAACGAGACTAAAAGCTCCATTTTTTAGGAACACAATTACATAATACTCAAAGGTTTTATAGCAACTATGATTACGAACAGAGCAGCATTTAAAGATAATTAAAAATACTCAAAGTTCTATTTCAATCAGAAGAAAAAGAACATTTAAATACAAATATTTAATTAACATTCTTCTCCTCTCTTCAAACACTCAATCAAAGCCTCAAAGGACACAAAGATTATTGAACATAAACTTCCTGAAAAACCAAAACTTCCTAACTTATTGTCATGCCCATATTTCGGGCAAGAACTAATCTATCATAGAATAGGTTTTTCTTTCAATCAACTTGCTAATATGTAAATTTTGAGTTTAAGTTAAACCTTACTAATGTTTTCAAACCCTTTTCTGTAACAGCAAACACAAAATTACGAATATTTTTTTTTAAAAGTTGCATTACAAACATGTACATAAGTTATCAACATATATTACACATAAATCATTTTACACTCATACTCAAATGAGATTCATCGTTAGATTACATTACGTAGTCAAATAACTTTAATTACAACAAGTAGCTTCTCTGCATGTTCTTCTACAAAACAAACTAGGAAACACCTCATTACTCTTTTCTTCAAGAGGGCTGCAACACTTAGGATTCCTGCAACTAAAAGCTTATCTCTACTCAGCCAAAAAAAAAAAACCTGCATATCAAAAACCAACAATCCATGGAATACTCTCCTCCCTACCATATGGCATCATGAGACCTTGTAGGTCCTAGCCAACCCTCGAGCAAGGGGAGCCAAGCTAACTAGGGAACACACATGCAGCCCTCAAATATTGTAAAAACAACACAGAACTTTACGAAACAACAACAGATATGAGACACTACTAAAACCATTTAACATGAAACCCACCTGTGGGAAAAATAGGGACAAGAAGTCATTCTTGCCTTCACACAAGGCTTTGCATCATAAATTTTACTTTTGTGGCCATTTACAAACCAGATCTTCTAAGACCCACCCAACAAGAATGAAAATAATAACTTCCATTAACAACAACCAAAGAAAGGAACACAACAAGAAAAACTTCCATTAACACTACATTACTAAGCTCACACATACAATACAAAGGAATAACAAGAGTTTTGCATACAAGAAAATAGCTACAAAAGAGCTCTTTCTCTCATCATGAAACAAAATAAAAGAGTGAGAATGAGATTTCACCAACCTAAAGTCCAATGCTAAATGGAAGATAGTTGTAGAAGAGCTTATCCACTTTCCAAGGCTTTCTCCCAAATTGACAATTCTCTAAAACTAGAGAGTGGGTGTCCCCCCCATATCTTCCTGCAAAACTCCTACTAAAAAGGATTTTTCACCAAACCCTCATTAATGGGTATGGTTCATGGAGTACTCCCATCTCTCCTTGTCTCCCTTCATAAATGAGGTGGAGTCCAAGAATGGGGAAAGAGGAATGGCCTTGTCCTCCTATTGGATGGTCTTCCTGAGGTGAGTCCCCCAAGAGTGGATTTTCGTCCATCTTGGAAAACCCACTTTTGGGAGGTCCCCCAAGTCAAAAGTAAGGTGTCCTATAGTAAAAAATTCCCCTTACCCAATGGTCTATCAAGGGGACTTGTCATTTTTTTGCTAAAGACTACCCAATGTGTCCACATGAGTCTTCAAAACACCCTTCTAAGCTACCCTATAGATTTGACATGGATGTGACTCTTCCTTGGCTCTCTAATCAAGTGGCTCTTCTTGGGAAGGACAACTAGGTGACCCTTCAAGCTCCCCAAGAGACATTCCAACACATCACTAGCACAAGGAAACATTTCACAACACACTTGACATGTCACATATAAATTCATAAGATATAAAAAGAAGAAATAAATTAAAGTACACACACACACACACATTCACTTCATGAAATAAAAGACATCCAAAATGAGCTCTTGTCTCCCTTTGGACACAACCTTGGTGTCATGGAAGACACAATACATGTTAGCTTGACTCTCCCTAAATTCCATGGTTTTATCCCTACACACTCGAGATAATAACAGTAATTCCAATAATATGTCATGTATATAATCCAATTAAAGCATCATATAAACCCATTTGTACATATACAACAATTAAGTCTACATCCACATCACCTCATTCTTATATATAAATCTACATTTCTCCAAATCCAAAATTGATCAAACTATATATATAGTAATTGAAAATACCTCCTAACCAAGTTTCATAACTCAATTCCACATAGTCCATATTCCTTTATACTCTCTAACTCTAAAGCATATCATAATTTTCATTTATTTAAATTACCTCAATTTATCTGCATCAAGTCGCACATATCAATATAAGATCCAAGATCTTAGTTCTATATCCTTTCATTTAGCTCATAACTATAAGCAAGTAAAACATAACCCAAATAAGATGTAGTACCAATGCACCAGGGCCTTCCATCAAATTAGGTTAGAATGTATCATCTTGTAATAACATTATCTCAATTTAATACATGGTACTCAATCATTAGGTTCATATCCTAGAATACACAATGCTATGTTAAAACAAGGTGGTCCTTAACCCATGATAAACATCGGTCCTAAAAACATAATTACCTACTATGAAATCATCCCATAATACAATTTGTCTTGGATCCCTTCTTTATTAATTTTGAGTATGTTTCAAGAAGACAAGTCACGAAGATGGTTGTCTCAAGGTTATTTCTAATCCATCCCATATTTAATTACTGATCCTATTAGGTCTTTAAAATCTACAACTTCACTAATCAAGTTGGTTAATAGTGAGGACATGTCAAACTCAAAAAGTTTCTATACTTCCTTAAGCTTAACTTAGTCTTGGTTATGATATTGTACTTCAACCATTGACACTATTGATTCAAAAATCTCTATTGTTTAATTACCATAGATTGTCTTTTCTCTAAAATGTCTCAACACTATGCATGTTAAATTGGCACGTACTATTAATCATTAGGGGAATATTCTAATCCTCATAAGCTTCCTAATAATAATTTAGATAAAATTTCCAAGCATCCTAGAGTAACATTAATACTATCATGTAAGCATAGGTATACATCTTCATGTTCTAATACCACAATAGTTAGCCAATGCAATATTACTTCAAAACTATATCTTAAATTAACATATTTCATGAATCCATTTGAAGATGAAATCTATTCTAATTAAGTTGACGAACTACAGTCAAGATATCTAATTACTTCGCATAAAATCTATGGAAAGTTTTGCAAGAAATAACAATAGTGCTTACCAAAGCATTCTTACCAAGATGAGGGAAATGGAGGGGTCCTACACTTATCCCCATTCCCCTTTTACAAACAAGACATCTGAAGACATCCCTCCCTTCTCTCCATCATTTACAAATGGAAAAATAGAAATGGCTCTTCCTTTTCTCTAGTAGCACAAAGTCTCTCAGCTCCCAGGTGGAACCCCTTCTCTATCTCTCAGATGCATCTTTATCTCCCCTTTCGGTTGGCCTTTTTCAGTTTTAATAACTAACTCTTTTAAAATATTTCTCATCTTCTCACATTTCTATTTATCTTTGGGCCTTGCTTCTCATATATGCAAAATTACATTCGGGCATAGAACACACAATAATTTCTCATGGTATTTCATACTCATTTGGCTTAACTTGTATTTTACCCTGAGCTTCTATTTGGGTATCAAATTGTAATTTTCTTGACAAAGATTAATTTAATATCCCCCTGATACATAAATATGAATATATATCTCCCATAGTTGGATTCCTAGTATCTTTTTCAGAAGGCATGTGCCTTAAAAGTAGGTTATTCAATCGACTAGAGTGATGAAATAGAGTAACACAACCCGTGTTGAAAATGATGACACATGCTTGACCGAGGCCATGTGTCTCCATGTTGCTGAGATGACTTTGTAGAATAATGAATGGCAAGAGAAAGATCTAGATTTGTCGAGTCTGATAATTCTGAGATGGTTGAACATGCACATCTGCATGTGTAATCATCTCTCCTTCGAGTTCCCCAAACAAGATCTTCTGGTTGATATCTTAATGCTCCTTTCCAAACTAGTGACTATTGTGTCTATATAGACATTTTGTCAAATGGTTTCTGATCCTCGCACTGGAGTATCTATTTCTCGACGCTCTTCTTCCTTTCACAATGTCCAGTATGTAGAGAGCAGTGTAGGTGAAAGCTCTTGGAGTGGGAGAGGAAGCCATCTCTACTACTTCAAAGCATGATGTCTCAAAGGTCGGGTTTGCAGTGTAGCAAAGCCACCTGCTTCTGCTTCTCTTCCTCCCGCAATAGAGTTGTATGGAAATGAACAAATCAGAGACATGATGACACTCACTGCTACAGCTCTCAGGGTCACCATCTATCGGGTGTTTGGCACTATCAAAGCCATGTTCCTTCCTAATAAGAGTCTCGAGCCCCTTTGTCTTTACCTTTTCATTCCATGAGATAGTTTGCATACATCACCTATGCTTCCAAATCATTATTTATGTGAGATTTCAAATCCATATCTTGGGACCGCTATCTTTCCACAACATTCATTCTTGTAGTCATTCTTGTGGTCTTTATTGGCCTGATGTCCCTTACACTAGAAACCTGATGAAGCGTGGGTTATTTTCATTGATGGTCTCCAATGCAATAAATATTCCTATGATTTTCTTCTCAATCTTTTCATTGAGTCTCTTTTGGCATTAGAGTCGAACACATTCTTGATGTAGCTCGAGTATGAGTTGATGAAAGATTAGATAACTTTCGGCTCTTCACAAATAAGAAGACATGGAAATGATCTCTCCTTGAGTGACCAACATTTTGATTAAGTCCACCTTGATTTGCCTCTAGAACCACATCAATGGAACATTCACCTTGGATCGGGCTCCCTTTAAGCTTGTGCTCAGCTTTTTTCCATAGGGTATTTCATCAAACAAAATGCACTGTCAGTGCTCCAACTTATTGGGCTCAATGAAATTTGACTTCCATGTATCACTTATTCAGATGCTTTATGAATGATCTTTAAACTAATGAAGTTGTACTTTTGAACTTTTCAATTGAATCACTAATTTGAAATGGGGAAGTTTCTAGACTAGAACTCTGAATCAATGCTCCTCTGAATTGAAGTTGGACCATGCATTATGAACCTTTGAACTTTTGAGCCCTTACTAGTTTTGTTGAATCCAAAATTGAATTGAACATCTAAACCCGTGAAGCTCTTTGTATCAGTTATTTCGAAAGTACCAGACAAAACTTAGAATCTAAATGCTGCACTTTGAAATCACCAAGGTTGCCTATAATACTGAACTTGCCGAGCCTTCGACCTGACTTCTAAATCTCTAAAACTCTAAACCTATGAATCTTCTTATGCAAAGTGGTTTTAAACTAAGTTCCAAGAGGTTCAAGACCCTAAAATTGAAATTTTATTTTCAGGGTCTATATGGGTACCAACAAGGTTGAAGGTTCAAAATTCAATATTCAAGATGCATGGTTCGAGCTTGCAAATTCAGAGAGTTCAGATTTAAAGTTCAAAGTCAGAGATACTGTTCAATGGGTTTATGATTGTTGGTTCATTTTCAATGGTTCAAAATTCAAGATTTTTCATAGCTCTTTAAGTCTACTGTATGTTCCATCTAGTTGATGTGTACATGATTAATTTGTTCCTCAAGATTATGGTTTTCTTATTCTTCTCAAATGTGATGTGGTAAGATTATACCTTTAAAATAGCTTTCATCCTATGAAGTTTATAAGCTCATGTTGAAGATCAAGGTTGTAATCAGCTAGTGTGAAGCTCAATATGTGCAGAATACAAAAGCCCATACTACACAAAGAGTTCATTGAATATTCAAACAGAGATTCAGACACTGGAAATAACTATTGAGGATGAGAACAAAAATGATCGGCTGAATATATCACAAGAGTTCAAATCAGTTCAAATTAGTTCAGCAAAATATGTATGGATTGTTAGTAAGATAGATGTAGGTGGCCTGTGTTTTGAATAAGAAAGGATAAAGATTGTCAAAGTAGAATGAATGACTATCCCAAGAAAAATTAGTCTCAGTGCGGGGGGCATAACTCTCACTTCCACCATTGGATTTCACTCAATTTTGGATATGTTATGCAAGGGAAGTTACAAAGACCGTCACTGAAGCGATTAGAAAAATGATGTTTTAAAAAAAATATATGATTGATTTAGTACGGGTCTATCCAAGGTGATCAACAACAACTGAGTTTTTATTTTCAAACATTTTTAAGATATAACTCATTTTTGTAATGAATGGGCCTACCAACTAATTTGTGAATCCAAATAACATATTATTTTGGTTCATAATTTTTAATTCCTTTGAATGGATAAAAACATTATAGTTATCGGGAAACTATTAAAAGAACAAAGGAAAGTTGTCTTCTCAAAATTGAGATTACGGGAATGATATATTTGAAAGGTAAAAGGCAAAGAGAAATGGATCAATTATTTTCAAGAAATGGTTATGGGAACCGAAATGTAACCAAGGGACAATATTTACTCTAGAATGAGAGACATAAGGGGCTTCTTTTTCCAGTGGTCAGTTGGCTATAGGAAGAGGGAGAGAGTTTATTTTCAGTATTTTGTAACAGGGACAGCAAGGGAACTATTTTATATTTTTTTCTGTATTTTGATTGTAATGACAAGGAACATAATGATTTGTTGGCTATTATGTTTATGTTTTGAAATAAAGAGGTTTTTGTGTCACAGAGCAGTTGATTTGTATACTTATTTTCTCTGATTGAAATCAATTAGTTGATTGTTTCTTTCATGTTGTTGAACATCATCGTATGCCATTTTGTCAAATATATGTTTATAGGTAAATCAGCTGGTTTGCATGTCTATAGTTTGTAGAACAAGTCATTTAATTCCCTTTTTGCTATCTCTGTAATTGGGAAGATTAGATAAGCGGTCAGTTGGCCATTTGTTTGTTCATCTTTGAGTCTTTTAATTTGTAATCGCATTCATTTCATGTTGATAAATGAATGCCAATTTCCTTCGTGTCTTTTGGTTAAAGACATAATCAGTATTTAATTCATTGTAGATCTTTCTAAGAGGGAGCTGTACCTCTCAATTGAGAGGGCGATTACCAATACAATGGCAATCTTTCCAACTGTTATTATTCTTTGTTCTTCATGCTGGGCGTCTTGAGTCATTCTTCTTTTATCTCTTTTCGAAGGACAAATCTATTTACTAACAATGTCAACATATTTTGGCTGTTTGGATGAGGATTTGATGCTTTGGTAATCTGGATTGGCATGCTCTAGATGATGTGTTGAGTTGATCTATATTTATTTGTATTTTTCTTAGTCCCTTTCATATTACAACATAATGTTGTACACTCCTTTGGGTTTGGACCTATCTAGAAAGTGGTTAATGTGCTTACGAACATTATTTTCATTATAACATGTATATCATATTCTGTGGTTCTAGATAATTTGGTAGTGTGTTGATTTAAGCAAGATGTGTTGATTTGGGTGATAAGGTTTTGTCTAGTCCAAGTTTCATTCCTTACCACCACTATAATTTTTTGTGGCGACATATTTAAAATTATGTTAGTTTGATTTAGATGTTTATGGAGGCATAGCATGGTATAAGAAAGTGAATATTTTGTTTGATACTAGGAGTGTGCATATGTGTAGTGAATACGAATTTGAAAAGGAAATTTCTATGAATTATTGAAGTATGTAAAAGACTAAAACCAATAGAAGATAGATAGATCCTTATGCTGTTGTTGTTGGTGATAGTTATTTCAGTGGTGGATTCCCTTCATTTTTCTTATTCAAATAGTGTGCCTCTTTGTATTGGCAATGAGCCTCTCTATCTTTGTCTATAATAATTGGGAAATGTGCCCAACTAGTAGTGAACAAACCAACAGTGAGCCTTTGTAAAAATTAACTTAATCGGTGTCACCTTAAATGGTGTTTATATTCATGAGAAATAGTTTCTCTATGGTTTTTTCCATATTGGGCTTCCACATAAATTTTGGTGTTCATGGTGTATGGATTTTATGTGATTTCATGTTTATATCTATTTTAATTATCTAATTGGTTTTATATTGCTCCGAATTAATTAAGGTATAATTTATTTTAATTAATTAATTATACTATTTCCCTTAGCCTATATTCAAATATTTTTTATTATTTGAATATTCCCTCCTTATTCTTAATCCTATGATTTTATTAATTCCTAATTAATTAAATCTAAGCCTAAGTTAAATCCCTATCCTAGAAGCCTATCATCATCACCTCTAAAATTACCCTTTATTTAGTCCTAAGTTAATTATGTTAATCTTTTAATTCTTACAACAATTAGTATTTCCCACCAATTTTAAATTGTCTCACACATGTGTGAGAACACCTTCCAAATTTAGCTAACTACCTTCCTTAAGTATCTACTTGTCTTCTTACACCTTTGTTCCCCCATATCTTCTTTAGCCATTCTCACACATGTGTGAGACATCTTGAGCCACCCTCTTCCATTTTTTCTCCCACTCCACATTTATGAGTCATCCTTTTCAAGGTTTCTCACACATGTTTGAGCAACTCATCCCATTTGCATGACCAACCACCTTGCCTAAATGGCTTCCACTTGGCCTCCATCTCATCAATCCTATGCAATATTATCCCTTCATTCAACTTTGAATCTTAAGTGTCCACTTCCCTCCTAGCTCTATAAATAGGAGCATCTCCTTGTGCATTCAATTATCACTCAATTACATTGTTATCATGCTAGTTTCATTATAGAGATTTCAGAAATCATTTGATAAATATTAGCATCCTTCATAGTATTTTACATGTTCATAGTTAGAAATCACGGCATAGTTAGCTTAGTTTTGCATCTTCATTCAATAGTTTTATTTAGTTTCTCCATCTAGATTTCATAGTAACACCACCATTCAATTCGTTTAGTATTTTAGAATCATTTTGAGGATAATCTAGTTGTGTTTGGAGAGCATGTACACACAAAATCACTTACTGAGCACATCAATGGAGTAGAGTACGTCCATTTTAGCTCAATCAGAGATATGCATAAGTTTAGTTAGTTGAATAAATGTTTTGATTTGTTTTGCAATTAAGTAATACAAAAATTTACCCATATGCAACCAATGGCCAAAATAAACAAATACATCAATTGCATCCAAGCTCCAAACATAGATAGGACCATAGAATTAAAAAGCATCATTTCTTTCAAGAGCATAATATCAAAGTTAACTACATCTACTTCATGGTTAATAAATCATATTTTGTTAGGGACATTTAAGCCCCTAACATTCCATGAAATGATCCTCATTAGACTCAAGGGGATGTCTCTACTCTCCTCTTCTTCTGATTTGTTTTGGGGAAGATATCTTCCCAATAGAGAACACAATCTGTAATTTTTCTTGGTTGTTGTTGCCCTTGTCATAGGTGTATTGAACTCTTATTTTTCTTCAAAATTATGGGTGATAACAAAGTCAAGATTGTTCAACAAGAATCAATCTCCATTTGAATTTTAACACTATTAGGTTTTCTCCAATCCTTTGAAGGATAAGTGATGGGAGAAACCATACTGTTCCTTTTAGATCGAAAGATAGGAACAAGAGATAAAGGAGACATGGTGATTTGTGAGGTAGCTTGATATTCATTTAGGTCCTTTTTTATTTCTTGAATGACTTTATTAGTTTTCCCCTTTGTTAAAATCTTATTCAAAACTTTTCAAAAAAAATGGATCACTGAAATGAGAGCTTGGTCGTGAATATATCTTGAGACAAAATAATCTCACCCTTAGAATTAGGATTTTCTTCCAAATCTAAACAATTATCTAGATTCCTCAAATTTGGAATCTTCTCATCAATAGAAATATTAGGTAAGCCTAAGCCATCATCTAATTTTGTATTAATTAACACGTTATTAGGGTTTGTAAGCCCTAAATCTTGGAACTAAGGTTTTGACATCCTAACATTTTTTTAATAGGTAAATGATCCTCCAAAAATGCTATTTTCCACTGTCCTAACACTCTAATCTTAAATAGGAACAAATTTCTTAGACATACTCAATTTAATAACAATAAAATCAAATATAGGAGGATTAGCAGATCTTAAGTTTTGAGTATGCCCCTTATCAATAGGAGCAACATCAAAATATTTGTCCTATAACCCTATTGGGTTATCTAAAACCTTAAAGTCATAAACTTGATTTGAGTAAAAAAAATAGGAATGCCAAAAGTGATTACATTAAAATATTCAAGAATTGGGGATTAGGTAGAGTCTATACCCTCTTCAATCATAATCATAGTGGTAGAACTGCTAACGACATTCTCAACAAGAGCTCATATTATATATACACCCTAGTTTTAGAGATATCATATTTATTCTTCTGACGCTTCTCCCACATAGGGGTTTTATCTGAAGATTTATTCCCAAGGTTATATATTAGCGAGGAACATTTTAAAACAAAAAATAAATTAGTATCCATAACAATCATAGATTTTATGAAACTCGAAGGTATCTTTTACCAACTCCTATTGCCAAATCCCATTTAAAGATTTAAAATTGAAAGAATGGGGAATAAATGCATTTGGATCAAGAACACAATTTTTTGCATACAAATCCTCATTTATCAATAAAAATTCAAAATTCAAGAATTTTACATTATAATATTCGATTTTACAAAGAATCCCCAAATCTATAAACTCTAAAGGTAAGGAAAAGAAAACCAAACTAGTTCCAAATGTGATAATGTTTGAGAGACTTGTAAATAAGGTTTCCAAGGATAGACAAAAATAAAATTCTTACCTTGAACCAATAATACACATTTCTTAACACATTTCCCTTGGCCTCAACAGTATATTAGAAAAAAAACCAAACAATCTGAAGAGATAACTTGACAAAGCAAAGTGTCATATGATTTATAGCGCATTCGTTCATGAAGAAGAGATAGAGAAGGGTTTTCTCCCCAAACCTGTATTAAGATTGCATAGGAATGTAAATATTTTTCCTTAAGGTTCAAAGGAGAAATACCCACATCAATCATCCAAACCGAGCTCCAAACTTTTGCAAGATTCTCAAGATTCATAGCTTTTCCTATACAATCCATCAAATCTACATTATCGTGAAACCCACCATTCATTCATCATCTTATTGCTTGAACCAAGAGGGATCAAGTTAGGGTTTGTTTGTCCCATGTTAACCATTGGTTGATTCTTCTGCCTCTATTTTAAATTAACAAAATGAAAAGGATGCCCACTATTCTTCTTAACTTGAGAGCTCTAATTGGAAATATAATTTGGTTTTTAAAAAACCCCTAAAAATGTAGTTGTAGGAGCAAAGATTTCATGCCTATATCAGATCAGAGAAAAGAGGGCTTTATCCACCCATCTACCTTTCTCATAAAACCTTTGAGGGATATGATGCATTGCCTCCTTGTCATAGAAGTCCTCCACGTCTGCAATGTCTATAATATCCCCCTGTTTCACTTGCCTACCACATTTTTTCGCTTCAAATGCATTAGTTGAATTTGTCAATATATATTAATATATGTAATTTTATATATTTAATAAATTACATAATTTTATATGAATTTAATCTTGTTTTAATTCTATTGTCCACTTTTTGCCTACTCAGAACCAACCAAACACATATTTGCATAACTTGTTCCTATATATTTATATTTAAAAATACTCAATTACATTAATTTGAAGATTAAATACAAGTCTAACTATACTCACATTTTAAAAAGTGCTACTTGAAACAATAGAGACAATAAATTTAAAGTGCCCCTTCACACTTTCTATCTCCACATTCATTGCACCTCCTACAACACAAATACTAATGAAAAATAAAGAACAAAATTTGTTTTAAAAAAGCCGGTACACAACCTAGTGTAGCCTTCTAGAAATATTCATGTGAAAGTCACTTTTCATATCCCATTAAAGGAACATAATCATAGATCGTGTATTGAAAAATGGAGTGGTTTATGATGGGTGTCTTACAAATAAATGTTTTATAAAAACTATCTTAAGTAAAATGATCCTTATCTTGAAAGTGTGGTATGTATTCAAATCATTAGCAATGCCTACCTTAATAAAGGAAGGAATAATGTCAAAGTCAATGGAGGGCCTTTTTAATAATTTATTCTATTTAAGATTATTTGATGGTCATGTGAAGTCTTGTCATGAAATCTACTTGATTAAGTTATAAATGTCTTTTATGGTGAATTTCAAAGCTCAATGATATTGATAAAATATTGAGCTATAATTCACATGGCAACCACCACTCACTAGGGAGTTAGAAATCATTAACATTCTGAAATTAGTTTAAAGCTGCTTGTCCTTACAAATAAAAGTATTATTGTTTATTCACAAAGGTGTTTGACATTTGATTTAACGAAAAATGTAGAAGTCAATTTCCAATTGAACTTTTCTTTTGTTATACATTATTAAATTAAAAGTTCATTTAAAAATAGTGTTATGGTTCACAAGATTCATTTATTTACACTAGAGTGGTGACAAATAGGAAAGGAAATAGTTTTGGTGTTATTATTAAAATATTTAAAATTTAAAATATATTAAGTAAGTTATTACAATCTTAAATGTATCTTTCAATGAAATTAAAATAATATGAGACAATCGAAAGATATAGAATAGATAATACTTAGTGACATGATATGAAGTTTTGTTTACATTTACAATTAATTGTGGGATATAATAAGATATTGAGTATATTTTAAAAATATTTAAAAGTAAAATACGCTAGAGGAAAATGGATGGTTTGTAGAGAAAATTTGGTTATTTATATAGATTTGGCTATATTTTTAATTTAGTTTTATGTTATCATCAAGTTTTTAGAATAAAAATTATATTAAATATTTTAAGAATTTTAAATAATTTTTTAATAAAATTAAAATTGAATAAATTAACTAAATAATTAATAATATATTTTATTGTTGTTAGTTCTTTCGATTTTAGCTTTAATTTTATAAGAGAAAATGTTCTTATAAGGGACAACATCCTTATTTTTGTTAGGGTTTAGACAGATACGAGCAATAAACAATATTAAGATAATGCAAAAATAGAGAAGACAAGAAAAACAAATAACACAAAGATTTAACATGGTTCACCTAATATGGACTACATCTACTAGAAAAAGTCATCCACTTATTTTATTATCTAGCGAAGAGAAAATCACAATCTGATACTTTCACATTACACTATCACTTATTTATAGGCCTTTTAGGCGATTTACCAATGTCGGTTAACAAATTGACCTTAAAAATGCTTGATGAGTTAACAAAAAAAAAATTCCCATACAATACATGGCGAGTGTACAATACTTGCTTGATCAATCACCACAAACCAACAATATCCCTCATGGAGATTGACCAAACTCCATACTAAACAATCTCCCACTTGGAGATTGATCCTGTAGCAACATTATTACCCCTGAAGCTCCCACTAGATCAACGCATCTAGAATTCACTATTTCTCATTTCCACTATGATCAAGCTTGAGAACAATAGAAACTGAAAAGGAAGTCATTTTCTCTCAAGTTACTACCTTTGTCAACATATCTGAAGGATTCTTACTAGTATGTATCTTCTTCATCTTCAACTGTCCATCCTTTGAAATTGAGCATATGAAATTATTACAAAGTTGGATGTCGTTGGTCATAGATTGAAGGGCAGAGTTCTTTGCAAGGCGAATTACACTTTGACTATCACTGTACAACTTTCCATTCTCTTGTGTCTTGCCTAATCCCTCCATAAACCTTTGTAACCAAATCATCTCCTTACTAGCCTCTATAGCAACAACATATTCTGAATTCTATGGTCGAAAGTGCTACAACCTTTTGCAATCTGGAAATTTAGCTGACCATTGTGACACCTACAATAAAAATATACCTTGTAATGCTCCTCCTGCTATTAATATCTCCAGCTAAATCTGAATCAACATAGCCTTGTAAAGTGGAATGGGAGCCTCCAAAACATAAAGAACGAGTTTTTGAACCTCTCAAGTACTTGAGAATCCACTTTACTCAATTCCAATGCTCTTTTCCATGATTGTTCATATACCTACTCATAACTCCCATTGCATGTACAATATTGGACCTTCTACACACCATGGCATACATCAAGCTACCAACCACTAAAGAGTATGGAACCTTAGAAATGTAATCCATCTCCTCCTGTGTCTTGGGGCTCATCTCTTTGCACAATTTAAAATGACTAGGAAAAGGTGTACTAACTAGATTTGCATCTTGCATCTGAAACATTTTCAACACCTTTTCTATATAATCACTCTGAGACAATGTCAATGTGTGATTTTTCCTATCCCTAGTTATTCTCATACCAAGGATTTATTTTGCTACACCAAAAATATTTATAGAAAATGACTTTGCTAATTTATGTTCAAGGTCATTTATATATTGCATATTAGATTCAACAACAATCATATCATGAACATATAATAATAGGATAATATAGCTACCATTATTCAATCTCTTGAAATAAAAATAATGATCAAAATGACATTTGTTGTAACCTTGTTCAACCATAAAACTATCAAATTTCAAATACCATTTTTGGGTTGCTTGTTTTAGCCCATACAAGCTCTTCTTCAACACACACACTAAATTTTCCTTACCTTTGATCTCATATCCTTATGATTTTTACATATAATCTCCTCATCCAAATCTCTATGGAGAAAAACCCCTTTGTCTTCTAATTGTTCCAAATGCAAATATTTTGCGGTCACAAGACTAGAGTAATCTTTAAGAAACCACCTCTTAAAAAAGATATAAAATCTTGGTGAATCTTTCATTTTCTTGAAAAAATAAATTAATTTCTATTGGCGAATCTCTCAAATTGTTTGAAAAAAAAGTATTCTTATTGCCAATTATTTTTTAATAACATTTTTTTGTAGAAAATATTGTTAAATCAAACAATAAAAATAAATAAATTAATCACCATGGTGAATACTTCTATTTTAAAAAATAGAATTCTTATAGAAAATTATTAGGCTTAATGTGGAAATCTTTGATGAATAGACTTTGTAATAATTATTTGCTACCATTTATTTAAAATATAATCTAATAACCTCATTGTATTGTGTGAGACAAATGTATTGTGTGAGACAAATATGATAAGACTACATGATAAGGAGATGATAAGCTATCAACCTCAATAGGTGGAATCACATGTCCACCAAAGGTGGATCATCTTTCATTGTACAACAAAGTATGTGCAACAATGAGAGGATGCTAATGTGATAAGAACACTAAAGGTGGACCATCCTCAATTGTACATCAAAGTATGTGCATCATGTGCAACAATGAGAGGATGCTAATGTCATAAGAACACTAAAGGTGGATCTCACACACAAAGAGGTATGAGATGACAACTATCACCATCTAAAGTGGAAATTCTCCTAACCATGTGCTAAAATAAAATGCAAACTCTTAGGTGTCACAATGACAACTAATATGCAAATGTATTATCCTAAGTAAACTTAAGTAAAGTGTAATTAGTAAATGCTTAATTACACCAACATTGATGAATTCTAGGCATCTAATATGTTAAAATGATTAAGTCTATAAAATATTTTATCTATTGACCCATTGGTTGGCTTGATTGCAAAAGATTTTAGACATGTTGAGGCATCCATTGACATAGACGATGTAACCATATCTATCAAAGATAGACTAGGAGGTGATCGGTTCAATAGGCTTGTGACACACTATATTTATGCCGAAGATTTGGGTTAATATCATATTTCAAATGGCATTATCAGAGAGGTGGCATAGTGAGCATAGCTCATTTCACCTACCTACAAGTGAGATGATAGTGACACTAGAGGATGTATGTTAGGTCTTGTTGATCCCAATTTGTGGAGTGTTAGTTTTCTATTACACCCATAAAGGTGAGGAGGCTCTGTGATGGACCTTCAAAGATGAGGACATGAAGACATACAATGGGGAGATTAGTTGGAGGATGACAATATCTTACTATGTGTCTCCACCATCAATGTTAGAAAGGGTAGTTGGGGGACTCATATATCATAATATGAAGTTTCATGGGTTTTGATTTGGTTAGGGGTGCATCTTAGAGCACATGGTGATGGATGGGACTCCGTTTGCATGGGGTCCATGCCTACGTGCACACCTATCAAATGACCTACACAAGTTTGTGTATTTAATAGGAGCTACTCTAGTAGTAGGAATAACTTTGTTATACATATGGGTGTGGGAGCATATTTAATTACATAGCCAATTTGCATGAGGTTTTTGGGTGTAAGAGAACTATGTGTCTCATGTATGCAAGCATTCTATCCTAGAAAAAGTTATTTGGAGTCCTTATTTAGATTGTGTGATACTGGAGGATGAAGATGAGTTGTCATACATATTTGAAACTACATGCTTAATTGGTCATAGACCATACACCATTGAGTGAGACTTACTAGATTTGGTGCTGAGATAGTTTGGTTCTGTGTAGAGATTTCCTAACTCTCAACTAGCTAAAACGCCAATGCATTTTGATTCTTTTCTAAGCGAGACACACTCATATTAGATTAAGTGTAAATATGATCTACCAAATAGAATCACCCAATTTCTTCTTTACATTTCATATATATAGAAGACCAAAAATAGCTAAAGATCATATGGTTTGTTGGCGTAATACATTGATATAGTAACTATTATTTTGCAGTTACAGTATAACTGATTTGCGTAATTGTTGGTACCAATTGTTGTACAAATTCTCCTCAAAGTTATCTAATAAAGACATCAAAGTTATTTTCATGCTCTAACATGTGGTATCAGAGCTTCAAAATGCCTGGGCGTGGTGGTGAGAATGGTCAGCATGTGTAGAAGGATGGGCAATTGCCATTTGACTGAAAAACCAGAGATTTCGGAGACAGATGTCTATATGCACCGCCAGAGAAGAAAATCACTGAAATCTTTTAAAGTTTCAATATTGTGCGTCAAGGAGTCTTGGTGTTGTGAGACAGAGAACACAGTTGTTTTTTTCATTTTTTCTTCACAGCCCTCTAATGTAGCAGAAGCTATTGTGAAAAGAAGTTTGTTGTCATTTCCAGTTTAAAAGCGAGAATTTGTTATCATTTCGTCCATATGGAGTCCAGGTAACTGTCCACACCATTTCAAGATCAATGTAATAAAAGGGGTGATGTTGGTGTAATACATTGGTAAAGTAACTATTATTTGTAGTTACAATAATACTGTTTCATAGCACAACATAACCGCTGGTAACTATTGTTATTTATGTTGTATAAATTCTCCTCAAAGTTATCAAATAAAGATATATTCAAAGTCATTTTTATACTCTAACATGTTTAACATTATTAATAAGCCACATTCCACATCCATATGCTTACAACTATAATTGAAAACCTTTTGTGAAGTAATAATATATAAGTTATTTTTTGTAATTGATTATTGGTACAAAGATGAATGACATCACCAAGGGTTTGCAAATGTACATGGATTCCTTTGTCTTGATAGTGCACCAAACATGGAGAATCTTAATTAGGGAAATTGTATATGTATATGTAATCTAGAATGAGTGTGTTACCTCTTCCTTGTCTTGCAATAACTTTGAAAAGAAAATAGATGCCTCTCACAAATTGATGATAAGTAAAATATACACAATACATAGATATTTTCAATGGGGAGAAATAATATGGATTTATATTCTACCATTAAAAAATTTGCACTCATGTGCATCCATTGACAACTATAGATTTAAGAGAAAAAAAATCTAAAAATTATATTGATATATTAACACAGATATGTATGTAAAAGTAAAAAACCAAAAGACCAAACTCTAGAATCTTATAAATATTCTTAACAAAGATTACATTGCAAATAGTGATATAAGTGCAAAAGAGACATTCCATGTGCTACAAAAATTGTCGCTTGTTGTTTTCAAACATTCATTTATGAGTTTAAATGTCAAGAAAAAAATGTTGCATCAAATCAAAAGAAATTTGGATAAAAATACATTAAAATTGAGTAATTTGTATTCCAACATGCAATGCCTAATTAAGATGGAAACAAAACTGTAACTTTAAATTTGTATTATTATTATCATTTTCTTCAAGTTGTAAAGGGTGTAAATGAAAATATTGGAAATAAAGTTTAATTATCAATATCTCTCATCAATTCTATTTTATTCCAAGTGGGGGTTTATAATTTTTTTAAACATTTTGTCGAAGTGAGCTACTTCTTTAAAAGACATTTTCATGACATAGAGTCGGAAATATAGGTCTCATTAAATATGATATTGTTGCAAATTGAAAGGGAATGGATATAAGAAAAATAATGTGTGGAATTTTGACCATTAAATTGATATAGAGGTTATCCATAAAGATGATGATGATTTTGATATAATGAGATAGATACCTAGGAAATACTGAGGTTCTAATTAAAATAGACTACTAGTGGTGGAAATCCAAATGCCCTTGAGATACTTAGTAAACATGATTTTGAAATATCAATAAATGGGATGAATATACTATACTTATTAAGTTTACATGACACTACACAATATTTCATAAGCAAAAACAAGTTGCCCCAACATAGTGACTAATCCAAATTAGATTTGAATGATCCATCATTTCAACTATCTCCCAAGCAAGAACTAAAACTTTCCATTATTAAAAAACACCCTAATGATAATTCATTCAAGTAACCCTTGCATATGATCACACGAGGAATTATTGGTATAGGAAAATATTATGAGAACCCTTTACATCAGACATACACTCTTGAGTTTAGCATCCCATTTAAAAATTCTTGTTGTTTCTCCCATTGTAATTGTTGTGTTGAACATACATACCTCAACTATATATGTATAACTTCAAATTTTAATAAAAAATACAATCATTAGTGGTGTTACGAGATGAAATGAAGCACACAAAATACATCTTGGTCGATGAGACAAGCTTGATAACACCAAAGTTACCATTGAAAGTAGATAGTAGATTGCATGAATCTTTCCTCCACCAAAAAATCCTACTCATTTATGACACATCTATCATTCTTGTACGTGATTTGGCACAACCACCATCTATTATGGATACATTTATTTGTGCATATTACAAACTACTATGAGAAAAATTCACTACTATTTTTACATTACAAACAATGTCATGTTAACAAGGTGCCACTCAAACATGAATTGACTTTTGTTAAAAACATTATTGAACATGCATAGTATAAAACCAATTGAATGTGATTAGGAATTACTATTAAATTGCATAAATAAATTGCCATCAAATGATGAAAAAAAGTATTTTGAGCAATCAATGCCCCTATTTTCTACAAATAATTTGGTGAGGATATGCAACAAAATATTCTCAAATTTATAAATCTTCTTATTGTACTTATTGTTGCAATAAAAAAGTACATAAAGTAGAACATTGGTATTGATATTGATTAGCATCCCCAAGAACTCTTGCATCTAGAGGCTAGTGAATCATGCTAATAATAAACTTGTGGATTCAAGAAGGGTTTGTAAATCAGTCTCTTGGATATGTGCTAATATTTTATACTCTCTTGGCACTAAACCACCTGATTTACCTTTGTACATAGTGCTATGATTTGATGATTATAATGGACCACTATAGAAACAAGATGACCTAAAAATTATATCTATAACAACCACATCTCTAGGTAAGCATAAATGAATTCCACTCCCTATGGCATGATCAATTAATGTACATAAATTCTAATGACAAACTCAACAAAGCAACAACCAATACTCATAAAACAAAAAGACAAGGGTTAATTTTTAGAACTGTATCTAGAGTTAAATCAATAGAGGGTTTTTAGATAGAACCACCATTTGTATTCTATCGATATTCAAGAAATAGAAACAATCGTAACAAAATTATCAACGAAATAGAAGAGTCCTTGAACTACATCTCTTATTATTATAATAAGTACAAGTACACAATTTTCTGCACAACCTTTTTTTCATTCAATTTTATCTGCTACCCTCTTCGTAGTGTGCTTTACATAAAATAATTCTAACCTTTAATACAATCACATCATGGTGTACAGGTGCAAGCTTGACATTCATACACTACTATGTCTTGTGATTTTCCATGTTATCAATATTATATTTTTTCACCAATAATTACTTCACTTAACACAAATTTTCTATTTTATACACTATGTGCTTAAGATCAATCATGCATTGATGATATAAGTCGACTAAGATCTTTTTCTACTATATAGAAATGGAAAAAAGAAAAAAGAACAAACAAAAAGCTCCATCCAAACTCATTTCATACAAGTATAGGGAAATCATCAACTACAAATTATTTAAAATTGAACATTACAAATATCTCTTTTAACATTTTACAATACATAGACAATATTATATATTATACAAAAGTATATAAAAACTAAAAAAATATACATTTCTTAATATATTAACTCATACTTTTCTATCATTGTAATCGTTGCATCTTCTTTTGATATAAAAGCTAGTTATACTTTGACACTGGTTAGAACAAAATTCAAACATGTAAAAAAATTAAAAAATACATCACTCTTGGATTTATACAAGAGTAATAAAAAAAACTGCTTTTTATCAAAATTTTGATTTATCATAAAAACAAAAATTAAAATTGATTAAAAAAATGAAAAAATATAATTGGTTGACAATTGAAAGAGAAGGATTATGAACACTAGTAGCAGCGAGGTACTTGTGAAGATTTTTTAAAGCTTGAAATCAGAAATTTGTGTGTTAGCATGATCGAGGAGACAAAACGAATATCAATGTGGCATCTTGATTTTACTCTGCTCCGCCGCTTAAGAAGAATGTTGGGTGTGGTTGAAAGGGTAATCCAAGTGATTATGGAGGCATGGAAATGTTTGTTCTGAGTCTTTTATATTCATGACGTTGTGATTAAAGATAATTTGTTAATATGATTTATCTAAAATTATGTTAACTTTTCCAATTGAAAAAAAAATCATTTGTATCGCCATTGTATAATGATATAAAAAAGACAGGTTGATAATTTGTTGTTAATGGTTTCAAAGATTGCACCAAACTTTCAGACTATATAAATGTTTCGTTAAAATTTGCCTGGTTCAGTGTGATGAGTCTCTCTCACTTTAAGACAACCATCTTGTGTATAATAAATGTTGGATGGTAGAGAAGCTGGTGTCTCCAGGATAGTTTGTTGTGATGTTGGCTATCTGTAGTTATGGTTAATGATTGTTCATATGACCGTAATGGGAATAGTAATGTTATAGTACTTGTGATATTGGGGCCTAAAATGCATGACAATGGATATGGTTATTGGTTGTTTCATAGGATTGTAGTGTGAATATGATTGTCATAGGGGAAGCCTATCAGTAGCAGTTACAATTCAATTTTTATATTTATAAATCGTAAATAATAAATCGAATTTTGAGGAATCTTTTTGGGTTGTCTTTGTATATGACTTAACTTGTTTATAGCTATTGTTTGGCTTCTACTTAGTAACGATAGATATTGTAGGATTGGTTATGTGTGCCAGGGTCAAAAAGTGGTGATTTCAAAGTGTCGCCCCATATTTTCTTAAAGATGTCCCACGGTCAAAAAGTGGTCATTTCAAAGTGTCACCCTAATATCTTGATATCTGCTTAAAGATGTCCCAGGGTTAAAAAGAGGTCATTTCAAAGTGTCACCCAATATTTGCTTAAAGATGTCCCAATAATAGTGCACTACAACTCTCTCATTTATTGTGAACACAAATATCCCATTACTAGTGGTACAAGTGGGTGGCTATTGGTACATGATGTATTTATTAATGGACTTTTAGTTATATTTTTTTTTTCGGTTTCTTTAAAGTTAGCAATTGGAAGATCAGATTCAGAATCTTTAACATAGACAATGACTCTTGCATAATACTCTGTAATATGATTGTATAAAAGTATCCACATTGAAAAGTAAAATTCTTATAAAAAATTAAAAATAATGATGAAATAAAACATATTTAAAGACAATATCATTTTCCTCTCAATAAATAAAAACAAAATATTATACAATAAAAAACAGAAATTCAAATTTTATAATATCTTCAGCAAATCAATTAAGAAAATACCTATATATTTATATTAAAATATTAAAAAATGAAAAACAATCTAAACATATCTAACTAATTCGTACAAAGCCCAGCATAAAATAAGCATGCTGATGCATTTTTTTACGAAGTTGATATTAACCAGTAAAGGAACCCTAAATGGCAAAGCATTCATGATTTGTAGATAATTCAGTTTTATTAATTATTTGTCGTGTACAGTAAGTCTTATATTAAAGATAATAATAAGAAAATAAGAAACAAGTTTGAGCTAAGCTTATAGAAGATAACGCTTTTTAATATTTTTTATTACATGTTTTTTTTGTATTATCTTATTTATCAAAGTTCAAATATCTTAAATATAAGATATGAGGTCAAATATAAAAGGTATCAGACAATTTGATAGAATTTATATTTATATATTAAATAATAAAACGAACTTATAAATTTAATATACAATCTTCCATTAAAAATACATAAACTGAATAATTGTTTAAGCCAATCATTTATCTGATCTTCCAAACTTAGGACAGTCTGTTCAAGGTAAAATAAAACATTAATTACATACATGAAAGTTACATCCAGTGATGAACATCAATAATCTTGTAAGAGAAGAAACGACGCACATTTTGAGTTGATTTAAACTTGATCAATTATAAGTTGGTACATTATTTATAGATCTAAATATTACTACTCTACACTTATATTCAATAAGAATTATCAAAATACTATATTAGACAACTGAAATTTATTTATTTAAAAGTTGACTTGTTCTAGCTCTCGTTTTTCAGCCTTTATTAAAATATTATATCAATCACAGAGGCTATTCATATAAAAAATTAAAAGTCAACTTTGGTGCAGCTTTCCCAACTCTTTTTAATTCCAAATTTCCAGTGAAGAAAACGAAGGTTTGTCGTCAGCTTACTCACTCATCTGCGGAGATTCTGGAGCTCTTGCAGGGATGTAGTGAAAACATTATTCATTATTGAAACTTATTGTACTTTAAAATTACATTTTGTTATTAAAGTTTATTGTCTCCAATTCCGCTGAAAGAGCCAACGCAGATGTTAAAGGTGGCTGAATCTGGATTCATGGCGTCACTCCCGCAGTTGACAGTAAAAGCTCGGTCCTCTGTCAGAAAACAATAACTATCCTTGTTTATTATGATTATTCCTTTAATAACTAGAACATCTAAGAACAACAAATCTATATTGTTTTACTAAATCATCTCATTCAAGGCCTAAAAACTAAACTCTTTTTGAACATGTTTGTTATAATTTAGCAGAGAGAGACTTTAATCAACTAATAGTTTGCAAGGCCCTTTCGTTTTTTATTATGATTATGATTGGATGCAATTGGATTTGAATAAACATTCTCGCATACAAAACAAACTCATATTCATTCGTGCCTACAGACTAATATTACGACATGATGTCATGCATATGTTAATTTTTGTTAAACACCACAACGGATAATTATCATACCTCAACATTAGTAAAGAAGTGCAAAGGACAAAGGTTCAAGGTAATTATTTTTACCATTAAGCCATCACCAATAATATTACTCTATGTGTCCTTTGCACACACAGCCCAATTTTAATGTTCTGGAGTTGCAACCAAACTCAATAAGTGGGCTATAATTCAATTCCTTGCGAGGCTAATTTTACACAACCACATTTTACTCGCTTTATTGAATAGGTTAAATGGGTATACAATGGTTAGTTGTTTATTTATTTATTTATTATGCTGCTCTATTTGAACTTATCCAATTAAAGCTTGACATGCTAGCTTAACCACTCTTAAAAAAGCCTTTTTGGTATGTTTTGATCGTAAACCTCAACTACTAAAAGGCATAATTGAGAGAGATCTAATGATAGGTGTAAACGTGGGAGGAAAAGATGCAATTATCCACTTCGGCCATTTGTCCCTGTGAATGACACGGAGCCACAAAACTAAAGTGATAATTATGCCATGAGTTCTCACCAAATTAAAATAGCAGTCCCACTAAACTTGCATCATTGGACACGTGGATAGTATTGGTCCTTAATAATAGAGTCCCACATTAGTGCTTGCACACTTGCCAATAAGAATGGTACTCAAGTAGCTAAGCTACCACCTATTCACTTGTTATTTTGCTGCCTCATATGTTAGGTAATATGAGGATCCTACGGTCTGAGATAAGCCAAACAAGATTGATGGTCAAGTCCAAAGTTATGTCAATACATTTTGTCATTTCACCTAATATGGTACATGTAGCACTGAAGTAGTAAGACTTTAAATATATAAATTTGTAAAATATAATGTGTTTTGAATTTTTTTACATATTTATGATATTGTAGAGGTAGATTTCATATAGGCGCGTAGGAATGTACTATCTTATGTGGAAAATAGTTGTATCTTTGTTAAAGTGGCACATGAAGTTTCATATATAGGGATGCCATGTATTTGAGAAATGTGGGAAAATACTTCGGTTAGTCAAATAAATCGCTGTCAATGTGTTTGTAGAGTCACTTGCTAGTCATCTCACTTTTGTTTTCCTAAAAGAGAATTAAACTATCATCTAAGTGACTATATTATTAAACTAATTTCCATTTAGCTCTAATTACTTTTCTTCTGCGAAAAATCACTTCAAAAATAAACATAAATCCACATAACTCAAGAACATCTTTGCAACTAATATTTCTTTATACTCTTCTTCATTTATAGCCTAACTTTGACAACTAATACTTAGGTACATGGGACGTTTGGAAATCCAAAAACTCAAAGATGTTGAGATGGGGATTTTTCTTCCCATTCATAACTCCACCTTAGTAATATGGAATGGAAGAATTTTGTCAGCGACCAAAAGTGAAGGCGATTAGAGGATGCTAGATTTAGTGGGTCAGCAACTTTTAATTATTTATCACCTAGGACTTTGTTGCCGAGTTACGTCCTGACTATGATTAGGGAGGAAGAGTTATTAGCAGATAATTTGATGGTCAAAACCAATATCCTCTCTTGCCGGCTAAAGCACTTAATTCCGTTGAAGAATTTTGCAGCTCTTTTGTAAGATGAGAAGGATTTTAAAGATATACCTAGCCTCCCTTTTCATCAAATTCATTTTTGTCTGGATAACCGTTATTATTATTCATTGACCAGGAAACTCAAAGCTTTCCACATTCTTCCTCCAATTCAGTTGGTCTCGTGGAGAAGATATCTACCCACTTTCATTTGCATTATAATAATATTTATTCTTCATAATTCCTCGTATTTCTTGAAGCCTAGTTTTTGCCCACAGCATTTTATAAGAGGAATGGCTCAAATTTAAATGATATCCATAATCATATTTATTCATGACTATACACACGTGGCACAACATTATGGCACACAATGGGCTAGGTGGTATGCAAATGTTACTTATTTGTTTGTCACTCACAACGGATAATTATCACACATCAGAATCGATAAAAAGGTGAGGACCATGTTTAAGGTAATTATTTTTCCCATTGAACTATATGTCACCAAAAATATTGCTCAATGTGTCTTTTGCACACGCAACCTATTTTAATGATTTGGATTTGCAAGCAAACCCAATGAGAGGGGCCTGCCTCCTAGCTTAGCCATATGCGAAAATGCCTTTTTGGTATGTTGGATTGTAAACCTCAACTACTCAATAGAGATTGGGAGCATAATTAGGGATATCAAATGGTAGGGTTATAAAATGCAATTACTCACGTGTACCCATTTGGCCCTACAAATGACACCTAGGTCATAATAGGTACCCCCACGAGTGTTTTGCATACTTCTTAATGACCATGGGACTCAAGTTGCTAATTCATTAGTTGGCAAATGGTTCTTATGTGGGCTCCATAGATACTATTTTTCATATGTTAGATTAAGTGAGGGTCTTTAATCAAAATAAGATTGATGGTTAAAGTTAAAATTTATGGAGTACAAGAAGTCAATATGCGATTATAACATAAAGGTTATTTCTTTAAGCTATGTCTATTAGGAAGAAACCAAAAGGAATATCTTAGATCTAAAAATATTGTAAATTAAGAAATTTTTCTTATATATTATGGTTAAGTTGTAAATAAATAATATATTACTTATGTCATCAAACAATTAGATATTGTTCTATGACAATATACATTTATATATAATAAAATTTATCTTTTCTACATCTCTATTCTTGTTATCCTTGTTACCCTTCCCTTTATGATTAGGCTAATAACTTTATTTATAGGGAAAAAAAATCAACAATTATAATAATAATTCACATATATGATCTTATGGGACAATAAACAATAATACGTAAACCTAATTTTTGGTTCCATTTATAATGGAGATTGCTTGGTCAACTTATTTTTAGTGACATGAAGACAAGTTAGTGGCTTATAAACTAGTTAGAGAGTTAGGTATGAGCTAGGAGTGGTTAGTGATTTAATAGAGCAATTTTCCAAATATATTATTAAAATATTGTTATAGTGCCTAATACAATTTCAAATCAATATTTTGTTAGTCTTTATGTTAGTCATTTAATACGAAAAATATGATATAGCTAATTTAATTACAAAATACAAAATCTAAAAAATTCTTATTCGTCTAAACAATTTTATTTAATCAGTAGTTAACACTAAAAACTCAAAAACGGATGCAATAGTACTTGCTTAGCCTATCGACAAGTACTAATAAGAATCAAATGAATGTTACACAAATAAAAAATCCTCCCTTGAATATTTTTTCACAATTAGGAGAAAGGACGCAGTTCTAATGACTATGAAAGAAATTAGACATTTAATACCCATACTTTTGATTTAATGCTCAATTTTTTTTGTCAATGGTGTGTCAATAATTGTGACTTTAAAGTTGTTATCATTGATGATGACTACCCATAGTTGAATGAAATGTATCCCTTAATTCTAAATAGCAACCAATCATGTGATGTCACATCAACTGTACAAGTATGGGTCTCCCTTTTTCATAACCATTGGTCTTACATTTTTTGGACACCCTCACAAAAAGCATGTTGATGTGGCATCATATTTGCTGACATTGCCCTAAAATCTTAGTTAGAAGCAAGGGACTTGACAAGTAAGTTGTAAAAAATTGAGAGATTTGAAATTTTCACATAAGATTTTAAGAAGAGTAAAATTAAGATACTCAACTACTAGATCTTCTCCCTTGATCTTATTTTATATTTTTACTATTACCATTTGAATACAATTTCTATTTGAAAAACTAATTACAAACAACATTCCTCCCCTTCAAAAACTAAACAAATTCTAAGTATCAATTCTTCTTGAATGCACCCTTTTAATCACCTATGCACATATTTTAGTAATGTGTTGCCATTCATCCTTACACCTTGGTCACAATTCAAAGCTCATTAGTATTGATAATTTAGGGGAAAAAAATATCCCAAACAAAATGGGATAAACCTCTTTAGTTGCCTCCTTTGTCTAGGGAATCTCAAAAGTTTGTGTGGTAATGGATGGCCACCAATTCCTTAAAAGTCTCCTCTATTTTTTAAGGAATATTTAGTAGACAATTAGCTATGCACCTACATAAAACCATGTTGTTAAATGATGGACTTCTACATAATTATTTGAATATGTTAAGCTCTATATAAAATGTACTAAAGAGTTTTTTTTCCAAGTGTATTTTCTATTTTTTCAAGTTTGATCAAAAATACATTTTATATGAAACTTAACATAATCCATAATTATGAAGAAGAGCATGATTAGATGGTCAAAGCCAAAAATAAAATAAAAGATAAAATAAATAAATAAAATAAAATAAAAATTACCAGCTAAAAGCATATATTTCCGGAGAAGAATTTTGAAAATCATGTGAAAGATGCGAAAGTTTTAAAAGATATTATTAGTAAGATTTAGCTTCGCTGTAGTCTCTCTTTTCACCAAATCCATTTTGTCTGGACAACCGTTATTATTATTGTTTGAGGAGGAAACTTCTAGGTTTAGATACTTTCTAATCCATATGGAAAATGGTAGCATGGACGAGTCTTCGAGAAGCTTCACACATTTATCCTTCAATTCAGTTGGACTCATGGGGAAGATGGCTAATTTCATTTGGATCTTAATGCTATTTTAATTCTTTATCATTCCTTGTCTTTTTCTAAGAAAGAAGCATATAGCTCTTTGCAGCGATAACTTTATACCAAGAAATGGCGCAAATTTATATATCCCAATACTCTACTTTAATCATCAAAGACACAGTTTTTCTCTTAAAAATAATTATGATTTTCTTTAAAAAAAAAATATTGATAAATTTTAATTTTATCTATATTTAATATTTAAGAATAGTCAACTAAAATCATTAAATAGTTAATATTATAAATATCTCTTTCAACATTTTACAATACATAGACAATATTATATATATATATATATATAGAATATACACTTCTTAATATATTAACTCATACTTTTCTTGCATCTTCTTTTGATATAAAACTAGTTATACTCTGACACTAACATGTTAAAAATTAAAAAAATTATCACTCTTGGATTTATACAAGAGTAATAAAAAACTAATTTTACCAAAAAAAAAAAATTGAATTATCATAAAAATAAAAATAAAAATTGATTAAAATAATGAAAAAATATAATTGATTGACAATTGAAAGAGAACGATTATGAACACTAGTAGCAGCGAGTTACTTGTGAAGATTTTTTAAAGCTTGAAATCAGAAATTTGTGTGTTGCATGATCGAGGAGACAAAACGAATATTGATGTGACATCTTGATTTTACTCTGCTTCGCCGCTTCAGAAGAATGTTGGGTGTGGTTGAAAGGGTAATCCAAATGATTATGGAGGCATGAAAATGTTTGTTCTGAGTCTTTTATATTCATGATGTTGTGATTAAAGATAATTTGTTAATATGATTTATCTAAAATTATATTCACTTTTCCAATTGAAAAAAATCATTTGTAACACCATTGTATAATGATATAAAAAAGACAGGTTGATAATTCGTTGTTAATGTTTTCAAAGATTAAACCAAACTTTCAGACTATATAAATGTTTCGTTAAAATTTGCCTGGTTCAGTATGATGAGTCTCTGTCACTTTAAGACAACCATCTTGTGTATAATAAATGTTGGATGGTAGGGAAGCTGGTGTCTCCATGATAGTTTGTTGTGATGTTGGCTATCTGTAGTTATTGTTAATGATTGTTCATATGACCGTAATGAGAATAGTAATGTTATAGTACTTGGATATTGGGACGTAAAATGCATTACAGTGGATATGGTTATTGGTTGTTCACAGGATTTTAGTGTGAATACGATTGCCATAGAGTTACAATTAAAGTTTTATACTTAAAAATCGTAAATAATAAATCAAATTTTAAAGATTTTTTTGTTGTTGTTTTTGTATATGACTTAATTTGTTTATAGCTATTGTTTGGCTTCTACACAGTAACCGATAGATATTGTAGGATCGGTTAGGTGTGTGAAGGTCAAAAAGTGGTCATTTCAAAGTGTCGTTCCCATAGTTGCTTAAAGATGTCTCAAGGTTAAAATGTGGTCATTTCAAAGTGTCACCCTGATATTTGTTTAAAGATGTCAGAGGGTAAAAAAGAGGTCATTTCAAAGTGTCCCCCTATATTTACTTAAAGATGGCTCAATAATCGTGCACTACAACTATTTCATTTATTGTCAACGCAAATATCCCATTACTAAAGGTACAAGTGAGTGGCTATTAGTAGATGATATATTTATTAATAAACTTTTAGTTATATTTTTTTGCGGTTTCTTTAAAGTTAGCAATTGGAAGATCAGATTCAAATCAGATTTTGCTGAAATAAAACATATTTAAAGACAATCTCATTTTCCTCTCAATAAATAAAAACAAAATATTATACAATAAAAAGCAGAAATTCAAATTTTATAAAATCTTCACCAAATCAATTAAGAAAATACCTATATATTTATATTAAAATATAAAAAAATGAAAAACAATCTAAACACATCTAATTAATTCGTACAAAGCCCAGCATAAAATAAGCATGCTGATGCATTTTTTACGAAGTTGATATTAACCAGTAAAGGAATCCTAAATGGCAAAGCATTCATGATTTGTAGATAATTCAGTTTTATTAATTATTTGTCGTGTACAGTAAGTTTTATATTAAAGATAATAATAAGAAAATAAGAAACAAGTTTGAGCTAAGCTTATAGAAGATAACGTTTTTTAATAATTTTTATTACATGTATTTTTTTATTATGTTATTTATCAAAGTTCAAATATGTTTAGTATAAGATATGAAGTCAAATATACAAGCTCTCAGACAATTTGATAGAATTTATATTTATATATTAAATAATAAAACGAACTTATAAATTTGATATACAATCTTCCATTAAAAATATATAAACTGAATAATTGTTTAAGCCAATCATTTATCTGATTCTTCCAAACTTAGCACAGGCTGTTCTAAGGTAAAATAAAACATCAATTACATACATGAAAGCTACATTCAGTGATGAACATCAATAATTTCTTGTAAGAGAAGAAACGACGCACATTTTGAGTTGATTTAAACTTGATCAATTATAAGTTGGTACATTATTTATAGATCTAAATATTACTACTCTACACTTATATTCAATAAGAATTATCAAAATACTAATATATTAGACAACTGAAATTTATTTATTTAAAAGTTGACTTGTTCTAGCTCTCGTTTTTTATCCTTTAAAATATTATATCAATCACAGAGGCTATTCATATAAAAAATTAAAAGTCAACTTTGGTGTAGCTTTCCCAACTCTTTTTAATTCCAAATTTCCAGTGAAGAAAACGAAGGTTTGTCGTCAGCTTACTCACTCATCTGCGGAGATTCTGGAGCTCTTGCAGGGATGTAGTGAAAACATTATTCATTATTGAAACTTATTGTGCTTTAAAATTACATTTTGTTATTAAAGCTTATTGTCTCCAATTCCGCTCAAAGAGCCAACGCAGATGTTAAAGGTGGCTGAATCTGGATTCATGGCGTCACTCGCGCAGTTGACCAGTAAAAGCTTGGTCCTCTGTCAGAAAACAATAACTATCCTTGTTTATTATTATTATTTCTTGTTATTATTATGGGGCTAAATTTTACAAAATTTTCTGTATGAATTTTTTATGATTGGAAAGATTTATGGTAGAAAACAACAAAAAATTGTTGTATTTTTGCAGATCTGAAAAAAAAAATTAATATTTTTTGATTTTAAGATGTGTTGAGAGGACAGCCCATACCAAATATCCCTAAGATCTTTAAGAACTAGAACATCTAAGAACAACAAATCTATATTGTTTTACTAAATCATCTCATTCAAGACCTAAACACTAGACCCTTTTTGAACATTTGTTATAATTATAGCAGAGAGAGACTTTAATCAATTAATAGTTATGTTTATAATCTACACTTTATGATCCTAATTCATAAAATTTATTGCAATAGCCTCTTCCGAACAGGGATTACATTCTATGTATGCAACATACAATGAAAATTTCCCAAGAACATAGTGCTAATTGAATGCTAAGAGATAGACCAAACTTAATCAAATCATCATCCTCTAGAATTCTACAATTACAGTGACTTTAACTAGATTCTTGTTTACTTCCTTATCTACCTACTCTCCAATCAACGACAAAATCTGAAATCACTCGTCAATTAAGAATTAATGTTATGATTATGATTGGATGAAATTAGATTTGAATAAACATTCTCGCATACAATAGAATCCCAAAAAACACAGGGCTTAAACAATAAAATTTATAGGCAATTATATTCTCGATTTATAGTTTTTGCAAGGCCCTTTCGTTTTTAATTAGTTTTAATTGAAAACCAACTCAATTCATTCGTGCCCACGGACTAATAGTACGAGCATATGTTACTTTTTGTTAAACACCAACAACAGATAATTATCACACCTCAACATGAGTAAAGAAGTGCAAGGACGAAGGTTCAAGGTAATTATTTTTACCATTAAGCCATCACCAATAATATTACTTTATGTGTCCTTTGCAACCAAACTCAATGAGTGGGCTATAATTCAATTCCTTGCGGAGCTAATTTTACACAACTAAATTTTACTCGGTTTATTGAATAGGTCAAATGTGTGTACAGTGATTGGTTATTTATTTATTTATTATGCTGCTCCATTTGAACTTAACCACCCAAAGCTTGACATGCTAGATTAACCACACTTAAAAAAGCCTTTTTGGTATGTATTGATCGTAAACCTCAACTACTAAAAGGCATAATTGAGGGAGATCTAATGATAGGTGTAAACGTGGGAGGAAAAGATGCAATTATCCACTTTGGTCATTTGTCCCTCTGAGTGACACGGAGCCACAAAACTAAAGTGATAATTATGCCATGGGTTCTCAACAAAAATAGAAGTCCCACTAAACTTGCATTAGTGGACACCTAGGTAGTACTGGTCCTTAATAATGGAGTCCCACATTAGTGCTTTCACACTTGCCAATGAGAAAGGAACTCAAGTAGCTAAGCTACCACCTATTCACTTGTTATTTTGCTGCCCCATATGTTAGGTAATATGAGGACCCTACGGTGTGTGACAAGCAAATCAAGATTGATGGTAAAGTCCAAAGTTATGTCAATACATTTTGTCCGTTCACTTAATATGGTACATGTAGTACTGAAGTGGTAGAGAGGTTTTTCTATTTTCTATACAAAATGATAAGACTTTAAAAATATAAATTTGTATAATATACTGTGTTTTGATTATATATTTATAATATTGTAAAGGTAGATTATGAGAATCAGATCAGTGAAAATTAGTTGTAATATGTAAATTTTAGATTTCATATAGGCTTATAGGAATGTGTTATCTTATGTGGAAAATAGTTGTATCCTTATTAAAGTGGCACATGAAGTTTCATATATAGGGATGCCATGTATTTTGAGATATGGGAGAATATATCTCAGTTGGCCAAGTAAATCTATCTCAATGTGTTTGTAGAGCCACTTGCTAGTCATCTCACTTTTGTTTTTCTAAAGGAAAATTGAACCGTCATCTAGGTGGCTATGTTATTAGACCGAATTCCCTTAGACTCTAATTACTTCTCTTCTATGAAAAATCACTTCAAAAATTTTGTGATAAAATACAAAAACATAAATCCACATAGCTTAAGAACATCCTTTTCTACTAATATTTCTTTATACTCTTCTTCATTTTGTTTGTTGGAATTAGACTGGAATTGGAATTGTCAAATCTTGGAATTGACCTTTCCGATGTTTGTGTTCAAACCATAAAAGTGGAATAGGGATTTGTTAATTCTCATTTACCCCAAAAACCAGAATTTGAATCTTCCATCTAAATAGGTGGAATTGGAAAATCAATTCCAATTCCACTTAAATGAAAATTGGGTGTAAAACAAAATTTATGATATTTTGAAATCCATATGCAAACAACATTTTCCATCTTCTCATTATGAATTCCAGGCGAACCAAATAGTTCCAGTCATATTTCAAAAACCATTTTCCAGATTTAAAATTTCCAAAATTGTCAAATACTAGAATTTGACAATTCCACTGTTATTTAATTTTAGCAACCACACAACCCTAACTTTAATGACTAATACTTAGATACTCTTGGAAATCCAAAAACTCAAAGATGTTGAGATGGGGATTTTTCTTCCCATTCATAACTCCACCTTAGTCATATGGAATGGAAGAATTTTGTCAGCGACCAAAAGTCAAAGTGTTTAGAGGATGCTGGATTTAGTGGGTCAGCAACTTTAACATTATTTATCTCCTAGGACTTTATTGCCGAGCTACGTCATGACTATGATTAAGGGGTAAGAGTTACTAGCAGATAATTTGATGGTCACAATCAAATCCTCTCTTGCCGGCTAAAGCACTTAATTCCGTTGAAGAATTTTGCAGATCTTTTGTAAGATGAGAAGGATTTTAAAGATATACCTAGCCTCCCTTTTCATCAAATTCATTTTTGTCTGGATAACCGTTATTATTATCCATTGACCAGGAAACTCAAAGCTTTCCACATTCTTCCTCCAATTCAGTTGATCTCGTGGAGAAGATATCTACCCAGTTTCATTTGCATTATAATAATTCATAATTCCTCGTATTTCTTGACGTGTAGTTTTTGCCCACAGCATTTTAAGAGGATTGGCTCAAATTTAAATGATATCCATGACTCTGCTAGCAACGAAAGGAACAGTTTATTCCTAAAAAAGCATCATATTTACTCATGACTGTACACACGTGGCACTACATTATGGCACACAATGGGTTTGGTAGTATGCAAATGTTACTTATTTGTTTGTCACTAACGATGGATAATTATCGCACATCAGCATCGATAAAAAGGTAAGGACCATGTTTAAGGTAATTATTTTTCCCATTGAACTATCTATCACCAATAATATTGCTCAATGTGTCTTTTGCGCACACAGCTTATTTTAATGATTTGGATTTGCAAGCAAACCCAATGAGAGGGACCTATCTGCTAGCTTAGCCATATGCGAAAATGCCTTTTTGGTATGTTGGATTGTAAACCTCAACCACTCAATAGAGATTGGGAGCATAATTGGGATATCAAATGGTAGGGGTATAAAATGCAATTACTCACGTGTAGCCATTTGGCCCTACAAATGACACCTAGGTCATAATAGGTACCCCCATGAGTGTTTGCACACTTCTTAATGACCATGGGACTCAAGTAGCTAATTCATTAGTTGGCAAATGGTTCTTGAGGCCACCACAATGCACTGGGTCATTGTGTATTTATAATTACATTTGTAAAATATATTATAGAATCAGTGTAGTATGTGGATTCCATAGATATTATTTTTCATATGTTAGATTAAGTGAGGGTCTTTAATAGAAATAAGATTGATGGTTAAAGCTAAAATTTATGGAGTACAAGAAGTCAATATGTGATTATAACATAAAGGTCATTTCTTCAAGCTAAGCCTACTAGGAGGAAACTAAAAGGAATACCTTAGATCTAAAAATATTGTAAAGAAATTTTTCTTATATATTATGGTTCAATTGTAAATAAATAATATATTACATATGTCATCAAACAATTAGATATTGTTCTATGACAATATACATTTATATATAATAAAATTGATCTTTTCTACATCTCTATTCTTGTTATCCTTGTTCTCCTTCCCCTTATGATTAGACTAATAACTTTATTTATACGGAAAAAAAATTCAACAATTATAAAAATAATTCACATATATAATCTTATGGGACAATAAACAATAATAAGTAAACCTAATTTTTTTATTCCATTTATAATGGAGATTGCTTGGTCAACTTATTTTTAGTGACATGAAGACAAGTTAGTATATATTATTAAAATATTGTTATAGTGCCTAATATAATTTCAAATCAATATTTTGTTATTCTTTATGTTGGTTATTTAATATGAAAAATATGATATAGATAATTAATTATTTATCTAAAAGAAATTAAATAATTCATATTTTCAATCAATTTTTAAAAAAATTCAATTCATATTTAATAGTAAAAATATTTTTGAAGAAAAGTAATTGAAAATGTAATGGTAAAAGAATAGAAAAAAAAATGTTTCTTGAAAGTGTATTGTTTTAGGAGTGACTTCTTTTTATAGGTCACATATAAATTATTTATATTCAACAATTCAATTTTAAGATTGAAATTTTTTGCAATAGATAACAAGTGTCATGTAGTGGTCAAGTACTTGCCTTTAGTTTTATAAATAAATTTTATTTTAATTTTGATTTATATGTAAAGTGAATTTTTATTAGAATAATTTATAACTAACTTTAATTTTAATTTTAATTTATATGTAAAGTAATTATTTAATTATTAAAAATTATAAAATTAATATAATTATGGTTCTAATAATATTTTTTATTTTATAAATAATTATAAAATATCATTTATAATTAATTTAAATTGTAAAATAGTTCTACTTATAATTAATGTTAATATTAATTATTTAGTCCAAATAACTCTTTTTCAACAATATTATAATGTTATTCTATTAAATCTAAATTTATATAATATATATTAAAATAAATCCAAAAAATTCAATATTTTATAATACAACAAAAATAGAAATATTATTTTAATACAAGGAAAAACTTATCAATCTCTTAATAGGTATCTAAAAAGTTGTAAACTATAAACCAAATAAAATCAGATGATATATAAATTAGGTTGTACATTTTAATTGGTTCACTCCAGTAATAAGAGCTCAAATGTATTAGCCAATCATATCATCAAAAAATAATTTTTACAAATTATAAACTTAAAAAATTAACATTTAAACTATAGAATATGTGTCATTTTTAACAAAATGAGAAAATACTAAATTATAATTGGTGCAAAGAATTGATTTTAATACTACTTGCAATAGTACTTGCTAGCCTATCAGCAAGTACTAACAAGTGCCACGTAGTGGCCAAGTACTTGCCTTTAGTTTTATAAATAAATTTTATTTTAATTTTGATTTATATGTAAAGTGAATTTTTAATTATAATAATTTATAACTAATTTTAATTTATATGTAAAGTAATTATTTAATTATAAAAAATTATAAAATTACTATAATTATAGTTCTAATAATATTTTTTATTTTATAAATAATTATAAAATATCATTTATAATTAATTTAAATTGTAAAATAGTTCTACTTATAATTAATTTTTATATTAATTATTTAGTCCAAATAACTCTTTTTCAACAACATTATAATGTTATTCTATTAAATCTAAATTTATATAATATATATTAAAATAAATCCAAAAAATTCAATATTTTATAATACAACAAAAATAGAAATATTATTTTAATATAAGGAAAAACTTATCAATCTCTTAATATGTATCTAAAAAGTTGTAAACTATAAACCAAATAAAATCAAATGATATATAAATTAGATTGTATTATTTGAATGCCAAATAAATAACAAATGTGGTACATTTTAATTGGTTCACTCCAGTAATAAGAGCTCAAATGTATTAGCCAATCATATCATCAAAAAATAATTTTTACAAATTATAAACTTAAAAAATTAACATTTAAACTATAGAATATGTATTATTTTTAACAAAATGAGAAAATACTAAATTATAATTGGTGCAAAGAATTGGTTTTAATCGCTACTTAATGAAGAAATGCAAAAAGTGATGCAATAGTACTTGCTAGCCTATCGGCAAGTACTAATAAGAATCAAATGAATGTTACACAAATAAAAAATCCTAGGTTGAATATCCTTTCACAATTAGGGGAAATGAGGGGAAATGACCCAATTCTAATGGCTATGATAGCATTTAGAGATTTAATACCCATACTTGTTGATTTAATGCTCAATTTTTTTGACAATGGTGTGTCGATAATTGTGACTTTAAAGTTGTTATCATTGATGATGACTACCCATAGTTGAATGAAATGTATCCCTTAATTCTAAATAGAAACCAATCATGTGATGTCACATCAATTGTACAAGTATGGGTCTCCCTTTTTCATAACCATTGGTCTTACATTTTTTGGGCACCCTCGCAAAAAGCATGTTGATGTGGCATCATATTTGCTGAAATTGCCCTAAAATATTAGTTAGAAGTAAGGGACTTAACAAGTAAGTTGTAAAAAATTGAGAGATTTGAAATTTTCACGTAAGATTTTAAGAAGACTAAAACTAAGATGCTCAACTACTAGATCTTCTCCCCTAATCTTATTTTATATTTTGACTATTACCATTTGAATACAATTTCTATTTGAAAAAATAATTACAAACAACATTCCTCCCCTTCAAAAACTAAACAAATTATAAGTGTCATTCTTCTTGAATGCACCCTTTTAATCACCTATGCACATATTTTAGTAATGTGTTGCCATTCATCCTTACACCTTGGTCACAATTCAAAGCTCATTAGTATTGATAATTTAGGGGAAAAAATATCCCAAACAAAATAGGATAAACCTCTCTAGTTGTCTCCTTTGTAAAGGGAATCTCAAAAGTTTGTGTGGTAATGGATGGGCACCAATTCCTTAGAAGTCTCCTCTATTTTTAAGGAATATGTAGTAAAAAATTATTTATGCGCCTATGATGTTAAATGATGGACTTTTGCATAATTATTTGAATATGTTAAGCTCTATATAAAATGTACTCAAGAATTTTTTTCCAAGTGTATTTTCCATTTTTTCAAATTTGATCAAAGATACATTTTATATGAAACTTAACCGAATCCATAATTATGAAGAAGAGCATAATTAGATGGTCAAAGCCAAAAAAAAAATTTTAAAAAAATAAATAATAATAATAATAATTGCTAGCTAAAAGTATATATTTCCGCAGAAGAATTTTGAAAATCATGTGAAAGTTGCGAAGGTTTTAAAAGATATTATTAGTAAGCTTAAGCTTTGCTGTAGTCTCTCTTTTCACCAAATCCATTTTGTCCAGACAACCGTTATTATTATTGTTTGAGGAGGAAACTTCCAGTTTTAAATGCTTTCTAATTCATATAGAAAATGGTGGCATGGACGAGTCATCAAGAAGCTTCACACATTTATCCTTCAATTCAGTTGGACTCATGGGGAAGATGGTTAATTTCATTTGGATCTTAATGCTATATTAATTCTTTATCATTCCTTGTCTTTTTCTAAGAAAGAAGCATATAGCTTTTTGCAGCGATAACTTTATACTAAGAAATGGCACAAATTTATATATCCCAATGCTCTACTTTTAATAATCAAAGACATAGTTTTTCTCTAAAAAATAATCATGATTTTATTTTAAAAAAATATTGATAAATTTTATTTTTATCTATATTTAATATTTAAGAATAGTCAAATAAAATCATTAAATAGTTAAATATTAAAATAAATTATAATTATTTTTCTTCTTGTAATTTATTTGGTTTATCAAATCTATATAAAATATAAGTAAAGTATTATATTATATCCTCATTGGTAATCACCTCTAATACATATATACATATATTTAGGTTAAGGGTTGTAAATATATCAAGCATTGTTCGAGCTTTATTATCTTTGTATTGATCCCACTATTTTCGATCATTCAAATTTACAAAACATAAACATTCATACACCAAGAAACAATAAATGGAACCATTTATTTTCTATATGCACTATCTATTTTATTCATATAAAAGTGTAGTGTTGTAAATTGTATCATCAATTGTATCTTCATACAATTACATGCTCACCTAGCCCTCATTTTGGGGCTCTTGATTCTGTGTCCCATGATTTGACTGATCTTGCTCATCCCAATACCTTACAATGCTAACATAATGTCTTTTTGGTTTCCACGAGCTCTATTTCTGCCCTCCATGAGTAGGCTAGGCTTTCTAGTGCCTTAGTCCTAGTAGCACCATACCCCCCTAGAGTATGGCATAAAGCGTCAATGTCCAACCAAAAAAGGCCCATTTTTTAATATGTTAATGGTTAAGTTTTGGTGAATGGGAAACATTATCCATGTTGGCCTTCTTCAGGGTTTTCACACATTTCCTTGGGGTTAACTATAAAAGGATGGCTTTGCCACGCACCCACTCCCCAATTTGAACATCCATGTACATCAAGTATTCATCTCTCATCAAGCATTGGAGCAAGTATTTCAATCATTTCTAAGGAAGCAACCATGAAAATTCAAGAACTGAAGATGACATCCATGATCAAGTTCATATGTTTTCTCCATGAGTGAAGACATACATGAGCTCCCTTCCTAGCATCATCTACCTTTCATAAAGGCTTCAAGATAAGGAGAATTCGTTGAAGAAGATTTATCGAAGATATATCATTTATGATTCAACATTCTTTACTTCATATTTGAGGTTATTTGAGACATTATTATTGTAGGGAAGGTTGAATCCTCCCTTCCTTGACTGAGCCAAGCCCTTATATAATACTAATCTCTCTCTGTCTCTCTTTGTCTCTCTCTGCAAATCTAGAGGTGAAGTGTTGCAAATCTATAGAAGGTGGACTAAGACAGGAAGATTTAGATCCTAGAAAAGTGAATGGGATGCTTTTGAATTTTTCTCATAGTATGTGGTTAGTCAATTAGTCCTACATTTTTTGAATATTTTTCAAAGAAAGCACTAAAGCTACATTCTAGTTCTAGATCCATGGATCATATAATTTTTGGACATCCTAGGACAATGACACTAATCAAATTACTCATATTTTGAGCCCTTATTTTAGTGATAGATTCCTTTATGATTCTTCCCTCTATATATTTGCATTCAATATTGTTTTATTAAACATGCAACTCTTTATTTATACTTATTAATGCACCCAATTTCAGGTCTTTTAACTAGTCTTTGTCTTATCAAATAAACCCATATCAATCAATAAGTAAATAATATAGAGAATATCATTTAAACCACTTTGCATCTAGCTCTTGCCTACCTCAAGTGGTTTTAAGTTGGATCAAGTAATAATCCCCCCTAATGAAATGATAAGTGGGAGTGTGTTTGATCTCTAGTTTGCATAAATTCTTTTTGAATTATAATATGATGATGTATGGACATAATTTGTGTAACCTATTATATAATATCATCTTCTCTTTATATATCATAATAAATAAAATATCAAAGTAGATAAAGAGGACAAATTGCACATCCTTGTCCCTATTCCATGTAACACTTACATTTTATAACCTTTCCCATGAATTGGGGACTAAACATCTATCCAAAACATTAACTAAGTTCTCATCACAATAATTAACTTGTACATCAAAATTGACCTATGAGGACAAATTCACCTTTATGCCTTTTTCCAATTTTGTAGCCACTTGGTGTACATTAAACACATTCTCACTTAGTCCATAGAAGTTCCCAACTTTTTAGCTAAAGGATGTTTTAGATTGTTTCTCTACATTATAAATGTCATCATGAAGAAGATATGTCCTAGTAGAAAAGTTTGAAATTGTTTCAAAACTTAAAAATCAAGTGCTACATCAAAAACATTTTTATACTAATTGATTATTTAGGTTCAGGAAGACTCCTTTCCATTACCCCCACACTTAGATAACCAACCACCTCTTTGGTTAACTACCAAACTTTCATTACCCATTATCCAAAGCTTATGTTTAAAATGTATTTCTATAAGAACTCAAAGAACCTATTCAGTGTCTCTTGTCCATACAATCTATCCATCTTTTCTCATTTCTCCTTTCCAATTGTCTTACATCAATCTAGCAATTTCCATTTCCCCTTCCCTAATGCTAGGAAGGTAATTATAGGTCAACTAGATATTTACATTAAAATTCAAATAATGTACTAATTAGAAATAGAAAACTACCATAATACCTAGGAGAATTCTACAAATATCTAGCTATTGTATCACCTCATTTGTGATATATTAACTCCTTAGCACATCACACTATTAACTACTGTGCTATATATTTACATCATTGCTTCATACTAATATCATTTAATTTTTTAAGTATCATCTTGAACTCTTGCATACTTGATACCTTAACCTTTCATCATAATCATACACCCTTAAAATTAACTCTTACCTTATTGCTAATTAGGCTACTCTATTTTTGTATATGCTCAGTTATATATAATTATACACCTATAGGAAAATATTCTTACTGTGCTACACTTTATTTCTTTCATTAGTTGATAGGTTAAGGTCATATAATGTTTTGGTACTTAGTTCTAATTGATTCCACAAAAAATGTGTCCCAATTGTGGGACATCATATTCCCTTAAAATCACACAATTTAAAAAAAAAATAATAGTTTTCAATATAGAGGGTTTCCATCTAAGGGGTTTTGTTCAAGTCTAGGTGATGCAGAGATGATAGTGGTAGTAACCCTCTAGGCCTAGTACCCACTAACTTCTATTTTTTTGATTCTAGGTTCTTCTAACCTTCACCCAACCTTACTTTGGATGGTCAGCAATGGATTTTCTTGGTTTAAGCCCTTTCAAAACTCTTCTCCACTTTTAAATAGCTCACCTTAACTTATCCCTTAACTAGCCTTAGGGACTTGTTCCCAAATGGAGCCAAATACTAGAACTCTTCACCAGTCAAAGTCCTGGATCAAACTAATGTTTGGAACCTTGTATTTGATGATCAAATATAGAGAATCAATCATCAAAACACTTCCCCAACTTGTACAACCTTCTGATTTCAACTTCACCTACAAATCCTTATAGGTCTCCCACACTACTTCCGGGCACTTAGATTTTGACTCCCAATGAGTCTTACAAAACAAAGACCTATTTTGAGTACCCTTTTAAGAGTTACATTAATCCCCAAAACAACTTGGTTTGATTCTACACCAGCACTGCCCAATCACACTTAGGTCACATGCCTAATTGGCCACCTTAGCCCCAAATTTCACTAAGAATGAATGGTAATGGGTTTGCAGAACCTCCTCAAGTTTATAGGTGTTAGAAAGTAAAGTCCACCAAGATAACTAAGAGGGGGGGGGGGGGGGGTGAATCAGTTATCTGATAATTATAACTTTTATCAACTTCAACAACATTAAACCATGTAAGCTATATAATTACCAACCATAGAAAGATATTCATACACAATAACACAATGCCACAAGATATGTTGACTAGGGAACCTCTTGATTAAAGAGTAAACCGTGGTGGGAATGATGCCCACAAAAGATGCACTAATATGAATATTCCTTGTGAAAGGATGGACTCTGTTAGGAGTCTTATAAAATACATTCAGTACATATCAATCCCTGTTAGGAGATTTTGAATCCCAGTTAAAAGATTCTAACCCTGTTAAGAGTTATGGAAGACAGAAGGACCCACTACCCAAACAGCTTCAAGGTAAGATCATTGAACACACTGTCCAACTGATCTTTGTATTAATCAATAGAATAATACCAAAAGATTACTGATCTCAACAATATGTTACCTCTTCTCTAACTGTGCCAAACCACACTCACTGCTTCACCAGATCTCAATTTTAGATCTCTATACTTCGCATGTCCTCCTTCACAAATTCTCTTTCACAACTGCATTAGCTCTTTTCTTCACTTCATGCATACATCATACCATACAACCATATTACAACAAGGAAAAACATTCCTTCCTTTATACCACACTCAAGTAATTACAAATGAGTCGACATCCAATTACAAAATAAAAGTTTCTACATGCTACATCAAAATTACACAAAATTATCGGCTTCCAATTACAATAATTCTTCACTCATGTGACTTCAAAGTTTGTGCTATCATCCATGTCACTATCAATGTGTCTTAAACTTCCCTTTAACTGCACAAAATCAGATTCCTTCCCGATTAGGAGATATCATTTGATTTTCACAAATTGCTACTCAGGAACACTGCCTGAATACTACTTCCACCAAAATGCTCATAACTTCCATGAATAAATGAATTATGGTTTTCCCTCTTAACCATAAACATATAACATATCAAAGAGTATATCCTCAACATCGCATAGCTCCAACTACAATATCCCATGTGCGCTAATCCAAACACTGTCTACTTCTTTGCAAGTCTCTAGTAGATCACTGTGTTGACATCAATGACAATCATAGTCATGAATGCAACAAAAATTGCTACAGAATGGCTACCAAACATTCAGCATTCATTCCTAACAATCTCCCCCATTGGCATTGATGGCAACATAGATGAAAAAAAAACATCCAATGTTCCAAAAATCCAATACTGCAATACTGCTGCTCTAGAAAAATATTTCAAGTCCTCTTCATCAATCAAATCTTGCTTCATTTTCTTATTCAGATAGTATAAACCCCCATTGACATCAATGACAGAAATCTCATCATTATGTCAACAACTACTCCAATGTCAAAAGACACTATTCAGAAAATACATTCACTAGAGTCCTCATGACTTAGCTCAGATACACATACTCCTCCATAGAGGAAGTACCAACATCCAGTCTAGAAGAAAGATAAGGCTCATATACCACTAGATGGATGCAACCAACTGCATCACTTCTCAAAAGTAGGCTGGGGCATAACCCCAAGCATACCTCTCAGATACTCAAATGTATCCTTAGGCAAAGGCTTTGTAAATATGTCTTCTATCTTCTCCTTTGTACTTATGTACTCAAGTCTGACTTCTTTCTCAACAACTTTCTCTCTTACTACATGATACTTAATCTCTATATGTTTTGTCTTAGAATGTAATACAGGATTCTTAGACATACTAACTGTGCTGGTGTTGTCACAATGTATGACATCAGGTTGAACAAAATTTATTCCAATATCCTTCAGCATTTGCTTCATCCAAATTATCTGGTTACAATTGTTTGTTGCTGCTACATATTCTGCTTCAGCTATGCTCTGTGAGATACAATTCTACTTCTTTATTCGCCAAGAAACCAATTTTCCTCCAAGGAAAAATGCTCCACCACTAGTGCTCTTCTTATCATCAACACTACCTCCCCAATCAGCATCTCTATATGCACATAGGGTAAAATCATCAGATTTTTCATACCACAATCCATAGCCCATTGTGCCTCTTAAATATATCAGTATCCTCTTTACTACTGCATAATGTGATTCTCTAGGTTCAGCATGAAATCTTGCTACAATTCCAACTAAATATTCTATATCAGGTCTTGTATGAGTCAAGTACTACAATCCTCCAATCATATATCTGTATTTCTTTCATTCAACTGCCGATGTTTCATTTATGCTAGATAATTTATGTCCAGTTACCATAGGTGTTCCAACTGGTTTACAGTTCTCCATTCCAAATCTTTTCAACAAGTCATTCAGGTACTTTGTTTGACTTACAAAGATACCATCATTGTTCTATGTTATCTGTAATCCCAAAAAATATTTCATTTCACCAATCATACTCATTTCAAATTCAGTCTTCATTTCATCAACAAATTTGTCACTAGCTTCATCTTCTCCTCCAAAAATAATGTCATCAACAAAAATACTATAATCAACAAACCATTTTCAATTTCTTTTGTTCAACTACCGGTGTTTCATCTGTGCTAGATAATTTATGTCCAGTTACCATAGGTGTTCCAATTGGTTTACAGTTCTCCATGCCAAATCTTTTCAACAAGTCATTCAGGTACTTTGTCTGATTTACAAAGATACCATCATTGTTCTATGTTATCTATAATCCCAAAAAGTATTTCATTTCACCAATCATACTCATTTCAAATTCAATCTTCATTTCATCAGCAAATTTGTCACTAGATTCATCTTCTCCTCCAAAAATAATGTCATCAACAAAAATACTATAATCAACAAACCATTTTCAATTTCTTTTGTGTACAGATTTCTATCAGCTGTTCCTTTTGTAAATCTCAACTTTAAAAAATACTTGTCCAATCTTGCATACCAAGTTCTAGGTGCTTTCTTTAATCCATATAAGGCTTTCTTTAGTTTACATACCATGTCTCCTTCTTAAGTCAAAGGAAAACCTTCAGGCTGCTCAATGTAGACTTCTTCTTCCAATTCTCCATTCAGAAATGTTGACTTTACATCCATCTGATATACTTTGAATTTCTTATAAGATGCATAAGCCAAAAACATTCTTACTGCTTCAATTCTTGCTATAGGTGCAAAGGTTTCTTCATAGTCAATTCCTTCTTGCTGTGAGTATCCCTTACATACCAATCTTGCTTTGTTTCTTACTACTTCTCCTTGTTCATTCATCTTGTTTCTGAATACCCATTTAGTTCCAATAAAATTCTTGTCTTTAGGTCTAGGGACCAATTCCCATGTCTTGTTCTTTTCAATCTAATCTAGTTCTTCTTTCATAGCATTAATCCAACTTTCATCTTCACAAGCTTCACTAGTAGTTTTAAGTTCAATTTGAGAAATCAAACATAACTGTTCTTGTACCTTATTCTGAGTTAGAACTCCTCTTTTAATGCTTCCAATAATTTGCCCAATAGGATGATTTCTTGATAAATTATTATTAGGTGTCACTGTCTCAGATCTCACTTTAGGTGTAGGTTATTCAGTGACTTCACTGTGGCTTTCATTCAACAAATCACTGTCAATCTCATAAAATAATTTAGTAGTTCCAGTGTTAGGTTTAGGATGAGCTTCTTCATCTAATTCATAATCAAGCATTCTTTCCTGAATTTTGAACTTTTCATCAACTTTAACATTTTCACTTTCAACAATAGTCTTAGTTCTTTTATTGTAACATCTATAGGCTTTTCGTTTCAAAGAATATCCAAGAAATATACCTTCATCACTTCTAGGATCAAACTTTCCAATATCATCATCTCTCTTTATATAACATTTGCTTCCAAAAATTCTATAATACTTAACTGAGGGTGCATGTCCAAAGTATAATTCATAGGGTGTCTTGTCTGTGTTTGCTCTAATTTGTACTCTGTTTATTGTATACACTGCTGTGTTCACTACTTCTCTCTAGAATATCTTCACCAAATCATTCTCAAATAACATAGCTCTTGCTGCTTCAGTCAATGATTTGTTTCTTCTTTCTGCAATACCATTTTGTTCAGGTGTCCTAGGGGCTGAAAATTGTCTCTTAATGCCATTTACTTCACAAAAGGTGTTAAACTCTCTAGATGTAAATTCTCCACCTCTATCAGATCTCAAACATTTAATCTTCATTCCAAATTCATTCTCAACTTTATTCTTAACGATCTTAAACTTATCAAATGCTTCAGACTTTTCTTTAAGAAATGCAATCCACATCATTCTTGTAAAATCATCAACAAGAATCATAAAATACCTTTCTCCATAGAATCTTCTAGTCTTGGTAGGACCGCTCAAATCTGTATGAACAATCTCCAACTTTTCTGCAGATGTAAAATTCTTACTAGGAAAAGAACTTCTCTTCTATTTAGCCATCACACATTCTTTGCAAATCATGTTAGTAGGCTTCATAATTTTAGGCAAATCCCTTACTGCAAGTGCAGTACTCAATTTCACAATGTTGTCAAAGTTTATATGACAAAACCTTCTATGCCATAACCAACTGTCATCAATCTTAGTAATCAAACATGTCATCTCAGTAGGATTCAACTAAAATACATTACCTCTGGTTCTAGATCCAATTCCAATCAGATTTCCATCTTTATCCGTTATCACACAAGTTTTTTCAGTAAACCAAACTTGATATCCCTTATCAACTAACTATTCAACACTTAAAAGATTATGTTTCAATCCATCCACAAAATAAACATCATCAGTATTAGTCTTTCCATCAAGAGTAATAGATCCTATACCTTTAATCAAACAAGGTGCATTGTTTCCAACTCTAACAACTCCTCCATCATAATTATTAAACTTTATAAACTTTTTCATGTCTCAAGTCATATGATGTGAACAACCACTGTCTATAATCCAATCATCTTTCTTTTTAACTTGGGAAATTAAGGCTTTTTCTTCCTTAACATCAGTTTCAGGATTCTCTTCTTTAATTGCTACAAATCCTATGTCATCATTATTCTCAGTATCACTTTCACTTAGAGTTCTCTCTACACTAGCTTCAAGATCTTCATAATTAGCATAATAACATTCCTTAGATCTTCTAGGTTTGAAATTGTTTCTGTACTTTTTAACTCTCTTAGGACACTTAGATGCAAAATGACCATATTCTTGACAAGTCCAACATTTAAAGATTTACTTATCGTCTGGTTCTCTCTTCACAAGCAAGGCAATACCTTCTTCAATCTTCTTGTCTTCTTCATTTCTAGATCTGCTGCTGCCGGCATAATCTCCGCTCACACTAATGCTTCTTGACAAAGTAGGGCGAACAGTCCAAACACTAAGAGCATTGAATGCTATCTCCATTCTAGGAAAGTATCATGATAACCTCAGGTTCATCTCTGATGCTTCCAATCTTCCAAGAAGAGTCTCTCTTGTAAAGTTTGAAGTACAAGGTATAACTTGTTCAATCATCTGTGTTGTCTGCTTAAATACATGAGTCAATGTCCTCAGAATTTTCCATATCACTTCATTTTCTTTTTTTGTTCCTCCACAAGATTTTATGCCTACAACAATTTTTGACATTCTACCAATATAGCTTCTAACAGATTCATCTTCCATCATTCTTATATCTTCAAATGCACATATCCAATTATGTAATCTAACTTTCTTTGCATGTTCATCACCTTCAAAAGTAGAGTGTAAAGCTTTCCAAATTTAATAAGACTTTTTCAAACATTTTACCTGACTGTACTCATTCTCCGGAAGGGATGTCAAAAGTGCTTCTCTTGCAAGTATGTTACACATGAATAGATCTCTCTCATCGCTAGTACATGTTTCAAGATTGTCCTCTTCAATTATAGTCTTATCATTCTTTGTAATCAACCAATAACCTGGTCCTAAACATAGTAGGTGTGTCTTCATCTTTTATTTCTAGTTGTCAAAATTTACTCCATCAAACTTAGGGCTTTCTTTTCTGAAATTCGCCATGGATCTCCTTAAGCTGTTAAACTTCCTTTTTAAGGACCTGCTGCTCTGATACCAATTGTTAGAAATTAAAGTCCACCAAGATAACTGAGAGGGTGGGGGGGGTGAATCAGTTATCTGATAATTATAACTTTTATCAATTTCAACAACATTAAATAATGTAAGCAGTATAATTACCAACCATAGAAAGATATTCATACACAATAACACAATGACACAAGATATGTTGACTAGGGAACCTCTTGATTAAAGAGTAAACCCCGATGGGACTTATGCCCAAAATTGATGCAGGGTAAGTGCACAAAGATGGGGGACCAAAAAGGGGGTATAAGATGCCACTTTTTTCCTAAAATCAACAAACTCTGAACTTCAACAAGAAATTGAAGATAGTTAGACTCAAAATTTTAAGATGCGACAAAAACAAGAGTTGTAATACTTTGAATCTAGTTCCTAAACTACTAACTTATTTTTAAAATGGTGCATATTAAGGCCCTCAAAAAGGGGGAGCACAAAAAATAGTGTTGTTTTTGGTCCAAAAATATAACATAGCATCTGGTGTGCTCCCCCTAAAATGTTAACTTTTTTTTTGAATTTTTTTAATCGCTCCAGTGAGAAGTTAGCTAACACCATGTAGTTTATCCCATATTTTTTTTGGTAATTTTTTCATGAACTTTATAATTTTATGATGAATTTACGAAGTGCACACATCCTGAAAACATGAAATTTTTGTGTGCTCCCCTAGAAATCATTTAAAACTAATCAAAAATTAAATTTTCTTTTTTTTAAAGTGTGTAGAATGGAGTCTAGTTTCTAAAAATGTAACTTATTACAAAATTCGATGAATGAGCCAAAATCTATGCCCAAAATAACTGCATGTTGGTTTTTTACAAAAAATGGACATACACACAAAAGAAATTAGAGTTGAAAAACTTAACATAATCAGAATTCAAAATAAATTATATGCTTAGATAGCTAACAGAGAGATCCACAATATTAAGGTCGTTTGATTTTTACGTTCTTGAGCCACGAGTAAACTTGACGAGGAGCACACCAAAAAAAATGTCATTTTTTTTGTATGTCTGCTAGAAAAACATGTCTCGGGCCTATTTTAATCATCCAAGCCTTTGGGTTGGATCTCCAAGGCAAATCCAAGCCTTAGGATTGGTAAATTCAAATCCTTTACAAAGCATGCATGCCCTAAAGGGCTGCGCACTATGAAAATCATAAATTTACATAGGGTGTATGCCCTATAGGGCATGCACCCTATCTAAGATATGATTTATTAGTGTCTGAGAGAGAGAGAGGGGAGGTAATTTATAGAAAGAGAAGGGGGGGTAATTATACAAATATAACATTTAAGTATAAGTTTGATAATTTTAATTTCTTTTGATAATTTTTAATTTCTTATACTTTAAGTTATATTTGTATAAATTATAAAATATAATGCTTTTAGGATGTTTGGGGATAGGTTCCAGCTTCATAGGAGTTAACATGCAGATTCTAGACTTGAAAAATTCTAGACTTAGCCAAATTTTAGGATTCAGCAAGCCTTCAGCAGGGTTACCTCCCACAATCCATAATGGATTTCCAAGGTCAAATTGAAGCTGGCAAAAGGATTCCCAAAGGATTTTAACTCATTTTAACACAAATCACTTGGTTTTGACCCCCATCTCTATGACAGACTTAGCTTAGATCTCACACAAATCTCTCTCTCTCCTCTCTCTCTCTCTCTCTCTCTCTCTCCTCTCTCTCTCCATCTCTCTCCTCTCTCTCTCTCTCTCTCTCTCCTCTCTCTCTCTCTCCTCTCTCTCTCTCTCTCTCTCTCTCTCACACACACACACACACACACACACACACACACACATCACCCTCTTTCTCTCCCCCTTGTCTACTCTCTCTCTTTCATTACCCTCTCTCTCTCTCCTCTCTCTCACACACACACACACACACACACACATCACCCTCTTTCTCTCCCCGTTATCTACTCTCTCTCTTCATTACCCTCTCTCCTCTCTCTCTCTTACACACACACACACACACATCACCTTCTTTCTCTCCCCCTTATCTACTCTCTCTCTTTCATTACCCTCTCTCTCTCTCTCCCTTATCTCTCTCACTCTCTCTCCCCCCTTCTCTCTCACTCTCTCTCTCTCCATCCCCCCTCTCTCTCTCTCTCTCCCTCACATCACCCTCTCTCTCTCTCTCCACCTTATCTACTCTCTCTCTTTCATTACCCCCTCTCTCTCTCTCACTCTCTTCTCAAATCTCTCTCTCTCCCTT